>OY748310.1:12425375-12488661 GCA_963556515.1 Nudaria mundana | reverse complement strand
CGACTGTATCTCTCAATGGGGTACCGAGAACCTGGTCGAGTTCAATGCCCGCAATACACAGGCGTGTGCATTTACAGCGAAGAAACCCCCTTTCCTTCCCCTACCCTCTCTTCAGAATGCATTATTACTAATAAAGGACAACCTTGACATCCTTGGCATAGACGTTCTTCGTCGAGAGCTCAATAATAAAAACTACATCGAAAGATGTATAGGGCAGCTTCGCGGAAACTAGGAATACTGAATAAGGTAAAGCGATTCTTTTAGATTAGACCCTGCGTCGAATACTGCTCTCACCTCTGGGACGGCTCCGCGAAGTATTTGCTGGACGCTCTCGACGCTATGCAGCGACGGGCTATCCGTATTATAGATTGTCCGGAGGTAACGGGAAGCATTGAGCCGCTAGCTCAGCGCTGAGCAATAGCTTCCTTGGCCGCATTCTACCGTATTTACTACGGCGAGTGTTCTGAAGAGCTCTTCAATCTGATCCCACCCTCTTCCTTCCGATCCCGAACAACGCGTTGTTCGGGATCCACTGTGTGGGATCGGGATCCACTGTGTTCGCTATCCACTGTGTGGGAGTGGCATATCTGCCGATATGCCACTCCCACACAGTGGATAGCATGTTCGCGAGAACCGAACGTTTTAAACGTACGTTTCTCTGCCGAACGATAGTGGCCTGGAACGCCTTGCCTGTGCACGTGTTTCCTCCCACATATAATCCTGGGTTCTTTAAGCGGAGCGTGAAGAGGCACATCAGTAGGTCGTCAAGTTGAGGGCCATTCTATAGTATTGTATGCTGTGAGAGTGGCCCACAATCGCTAGACGTCGTCACGACTTACCACCAGGCGGCCGACGTCAACTTGGCGAACCCAATATAAAAAAAAAAAAATAACATACTAGAGTAATACCGATTATTTTAGAGGTTTCTAATGTTATGTCATAAATAAACACATTTTTTTGCGCTTTCATTGCAAACGCTGACGAAACCCTACGAGTCAGATCAAAATAATGTACTACAAGTATTGTACACCATAGAAAGGTCTACAAAAAAGACTGTGAGTTATCCTTAAGAGATAGACATATGCTATCTCTTAAGGATAACTCACAGTAACCATTTTTATCTTTTATAAATGACAAAAAAATTATGTGTCATTTGCCAAGCTATTTTTACCAATACAGTATTATTCCTTATCCAATTGAATACTTTACATACGTTGTGCATTTAATGTAGACAAAATTGCCATTCAAACCATATAATTTGGACGAATGACTTAAGAGGTATCTCGTGATGGAAAAAAAATACGAGCGCGGCGACGCAGCTGGGCTGTGGCCAATGACGGCAGTGAAACACACAGAGATTTTAAGCAATACTGCATAAATCCTTATCCAACTAAGTACCTTAAATACATTTTGCTTTTAATATAGATCAATATGGCCCTTTACAGCATGTAATTTAAATGAATATTTTCGAAGATACTACAGATTAATAGGTTATATCATAGGCTTTTTCATTAAAAATTCATTTTCATTCATCAGTCTTGTTTGGGACGCGTTTTGATGCGGACGCGTGTGCTGACTAATACCTACTCGTAATAGTGTAGCGCGGCGTCAGCCGTTGCACGTATCGCGATGAGTTCGCAACTCGTCCCAAATGAGTTACTGGCGTTCCTGCAACAGAAGCTGGATGTGATGGACGAGCTGTCGGCTATCCAGATCTGTTCGTCGAGTTTCAGCCAGGAAGAGATAGCTGCCTCTAAGCGGCTACTGTACAGCGTGCTCAATAAGAGCGACCAGATGGTGTCCCGCAGGCGTGACGGGACAACGAAAAGCATACAAGATCCCGACGACGTGCCTACGTTTGTGGCCCAGGACTTATCGAAGCTTCCTCCGGTCACATTCGACCACGTCGACGTTACCTGCCTTTTAAAGGACATAGTGTCCTTAAAGGCGAGCTTGGCGGACGTCCAGACGAGGTTGGCAACGACCGAGGATATCGTTGTGAGTTTGCGTAAAGAACTTATTACTTTGCGCGAATCTACAGCGGTATCTAGGTCGCCACCTAACGCCAACATAAACATGCGTCGTGAAGCTGACCTCAATGCGAGTTACGCGTCAGCAGTTTTGTCGCCGTCATCGAGTGCTGAGCGCACAATGCCCCGCACTGCACCCGCCCCCGCGGCCCCTACCTGTAAGGCCGCGCGAACCCCGCGCCCTGCTCCGCTGCCCGTACCTACAGCCCCCATGAAACGACAAAGTTTCGTCACCATCAGCGCAACGACCGCTCCACCGAAGCCATTACCACAGAAGGTACCGGATGTGGCTACTGATGGTTTTGTGACAGTGCAAAGGAAGCGCCGATCACGAACCAAAGTGAACCGTTGCGGCACCGATGCAGCGCAGTCCAGCCCAGCGCTGCAGGCCGCAATACCGAGTACACCCGTGTATGTCTCCCGCCTACACTACACCACTAAGGCGGATGACATCGGACAGTACGTGCGCAAGAAGGCCAACTTCACGCCGAGAGTGCAGCTGTTGGAGGCGAGCCGTAACGTCAGTTTCCTGTCGTTCGTGGTGCGAGTGCCCAACACTAGACTGAGCCTCGTCATGGAGGAAACCTTCTTGCCACAGGGCGTGGTGTTCCGTCGCTTCCGCGGATCGCTACCACTGGTACGCAAAAGACCGAAGTGCGATAGTGAAGTGTGTACTAACAATAGTCTTAAGATTCTATTACTAATATACATTTTGTAATATCTATATGTATTCTTAGTTTTAAGGTATTTATCTTTGGGCCGTAGAATAAGTTTATACCAACTGTAACTTTTCTATTTGTTGCCTGAAATAAATAAATAAATAAAAAAAAAAAAAAAAAAATTCATTCAATTCATTCGACATTTTTTTCGAAATTCATAGTAGGTACCTTGGTTGGATAGGAATTAGAATAAAACAATAGAATTATAACCAAAAAGTGGTTTAAAGTAATGTAGGTATTTAAGTTCAAAAAAGAACTGAATAGGATAGGTATAAAGTCATATCTGAAAGACGTCGTCGTTCAAACATAGGTCGTAGTACAGGGAATGCCCAAAGAGCACGTTCAGCTAGAGACAAACATTCGTCAAGGGAATGTGAGGCTCGGCTCAGCCAGCTTCGGGCTAGATATAGAGCTGAAGGAGTAAGAGAATCCTCAGTTGAGCGTGAGCCTCGCTGCAGCCAAGATCGGGAAAGTCATAGTGTTCGGAAAGCCAGAGAATCGTCTGCCGAGCTTTAGGCTCGCCTCAGCCAGTATAGGGCTAGACATCGATTACAGAGCCAGAACTAATTCGTGGGTAAATAAAGAAAATTCTGCCATGAATTACGATCCATCGATTCCTTACAAGGACGATCGATAGTATCAATTGATAGCTTGTCAGTAGTGATTGAACATTGTTTGGCATTGAAATTCAAATACGAATCTAATTCCACAATTCTAATACCACAGATAAAGACAACCATTATACCACAGATAAAGACAATCATTATACCACAGATAAAGACAATCATTCAACCAATGCAAAGCATACAAATATTTGCGTCGAGATATTTGAATTTTAAGACTGACATGCTACATAGTCTACATTGCACCCGTGCGAAGCATGGGCGGCTCGCTAGTTACTGTACATACTGTATATAATGACTTGGCAGCAACACACGCTTTTCTAAAAGTTTTGGAATAATCTTTAACATACTGAATAAAATCAGGATTAAAATTATATTGCTTCATACCATATAATTCATACAACTTAGCTCTACTTTTGTAGATGCCAGTGGTTGCCCAGTCACAGAACTGGAGGTTTCCATTTTTATAAAAAGTTCTTGATTTAAATATATTGTCGAACTCAGATTTAATTGTATTAAACAAGGACTCATATAAGTTATTTGGATCAACCTGGTTAAAGTCAATACTAGCAACTTTTGCAGAAATGCTTTCATTAAATTTTTCTAGGCGATATGTACTCATTGGCCTACATGAATTTTTTTTTCCTTTAGCCGTGATATTGATGGGAAATACGACCTTCTGCCCCAGATGGTCAGATTTGAAGTTACTTAATACCTCCTTTGTCAGGAGTTCACAGTTGCAAAATATATTATCTAGACATATTGCAGAATGTGATGTGATTCTAGTTGGCTCTGAAAATAAGTGTTGTAAGCCGAAGGAACTGAATAAATTGATAAATTTAATGCATTTAGGGGATTTTTTGAAAATTTTCTGGATTTGACTCATACCAATCCCCAATAATCCTCGAACTGTCTCATAGGTAATCCGTGGGTTTTCTTCAATTAACCGCTTAACAGTAGCCACATTTTCGTTGACGGCAGTTGACGGCCGCCCTTCACGAAATTCGTCATGTTAAGAAACTCGACCTCTCTCAAATTCAGCAAACCATCGCCTCAGGGTGCTCAAACAAGGTGCTTCTCTCCCAAAAGCATTTTGAAGACGAGCGGCACAGTCTTGCGGAGAGAGAGAACTTTTAAAATCATAAAATTCATCGCTCTAAAATCTTTTCGACTTTCATTCATTCTTTATATAACGTTATATAACTATCAGTTATTGGTGAAGTGGGAATATGGGACTTGTACCGACTTATGGACGAGAATCCGGCCTTCATTGATAGTGCACGGCAAGGACAAGGCTCGTCCTGTGTTAAGTACATGAGACCAAGAAATTGACTGGCAAAATTTGGACGAAATAAACACCTCTAACGTGATTTGTTGCGTGTTAAATCATAAAAATATAACTTTGCTTATCAATATAAGTAACAAAATAAATACATATTTTTATTATCATCAGTAACATGGTATAAAGTGTTCGGAAAGTACGTGCCTATTTAAAATGGCTAACTTCAATACGTTAACAAAAATTTCTGTCACGTTCATTTTCAGTAAGTACATAGTGTATATTCAATTAAACAGAGATTCGGGATGGACGATCATAAGAGACAAAGAGTTCCGTACTATTATGCCCAAAAACGTAAAATAAAATTACGTTGGTTGGAGCTGTCATATTGATTTTATTCTGGTATTTAGTATTTATTGTTATAGCGGCAACTAAAATACATCCTCTGTGACTCTACTTTTTAATTATCACGGTTCATGAGTCTGGTGACAGACGGACGGACGGATGAAAGGACAATGAAGTCTTAGTAATAGAGTTTCCGTTTTTTCCTTTGGTTACTTAACGCTAACAAAACTGTTGAATTGAGAACCTCCTCTCCTTTTTTGAAGTTGGTTGAAAAACAGACGAGCGTTTGCTGGCTACATGGTTTAGAACCAACAGTATTCAACAGAACGTTTTTTCGGTTTACAACCACATTTTAAATCACGCGTAATTCAACAGATTTTTTCGTAATTTCAAAATACCAAAAATATTAATACTTAATAACAATATTTACATGGATTCGTATAAAAAATCTTCAGCGATCTGGTTGAAAAGTTCCTAAAATACTGGCAATATTGCTACATTGAATGAAACTAATTCGTTTAGCTGAAAGCGATTCTTATTGCTCAACATTCATTGCCTGGCGTTCCAGAAACACCCTCGAACCCAAGGCGAGTATAAGGCGTAAACATGCTAATCTTTTATTTATTTATTTATTTATTTTCCACTTCTACATCTATCATTACAGGGTAAGTCCTAATACAATAGAGTAGGCGATTTATGCACAATTTTCCTATAATTCATAACATAAAATAAATAGTGTATTAACGGTGAATTCATTCAAGGCACACGTAAAAACATCAACTTTGAGAGCCACGGCATTGAGAGTGCGGAGTGCCCGCGATAGCGGCGTCTCCTGCTGTAGTCTAGTGCGTGCGATCGGCACTTGTAGTAGTTGTGGTTTCCGACGCCTGCTGACGTACCCGTCCGGTACGAACAGGTTAATACGCGCCGGTATACCCGGCTGGTGGATCTTACCTCTAATTATTTTAAATAAATATACGGCTGCAAGTTCTCTCCTCACTCTCAACTCGTTGTACCCTACCATACCTAGTACAAATAATGTTGGATACATTAGCGGGTAAAATGGGTAAACTCCGTAATACCTTAAGTAGAGGTACCTAATAAATTTATTTTGTATCCGCTCCAACATGACATTATATTTAATTTCATGTGGGCTCCAAATGACTGCATTACATTCTAATTGGCTTCTAACTAATGTGTTATACAAGGTGACTATTGCTCTTATATTTGTAAAATCTCGTACAGTGCGCATCAAAAAACCCAAGTTTCGAAACGATTTCTTGCAAACATTTACAATGTGATCCCGAAACGTCAGCCCCATGTCAAAGTGAACACCGAGATCTCTCACTTCCGTGACTCGAGCCAGTTGGTCACCCTTGATGCTATAACCATGCAGTAGTGGAGTATGAGCTCGTGTAAATGTGATTGTTAAACACTTTGATGTGTTAAACTGCAATGAGTTGTTCTCACTCCATGCTACCGCTCTGTTTATATCATCCTGCAACTTCTCGCATTCATCCTGATCTTTTATTTCCATATAAAGCTTCAAATCGTCCGCGAACAATAAACATCTGGCGTTCATTATCACTTTAGGCAAGTCGTTTATCATTATGATGAACTCCAGAGGTCCTAAATTACTGCCTTGGCTCACACCCGACCATGTGTTATATGGCTTTGACACGAACCCCGCATATTCCACATACTGTTGCCTATCTGTCATATAGCTGGCGAAAAAATTCAGTAACCGCGGAGTGAAACCCATACCCGCTAATTTCATTAATAGTATGTCATTTTGGACCACATCAAAAGCTTTCCGAAAATCGAAATAAGCTGCATCAATCTGCACTCCACGGTCCACTGCCGGAACTATGTCTGCCATGTAATTAAGTAGGTTGCTGGTGGTACTTCTAAAAGGTCGAAATCCATGCTGGGCCTCAGTGAGTTGTGGGCTTACCTGTGTCAATAAGCGTCTTTGAAGTGCCGCCTCAAATACCTTAGCAGGAGTTGATAATGCAGCCACTGGTCTATATTCTTCCACCCTTGAACCTGTTCTTGTTTTCGGCACTGGCACCACCCGCGTTATTTTCCATTTGTCTGGAAATACAGCTGTTTGCAGACTTAAATTATAAATATGTAATAAAGGTTCCGCGAGTACATAGCGACAATCTCTGTAAACAAAAGGTGGAATACCATCAGGCCCGGCATACCTTTTTGGCTTTAACTTCCGCAGCGCACTCAATACTTCGTACAAATTAAACCGGTTTAGATGGATTCGGGCTGAGTCAAGGCCGGCACCATGCAAGTTGCTCGCTTCCCGGACCGCCCTATCTACATCCAGCGCTGGTCGCGTCTTGCTATAGACTGAATGAAAATACTCTGCAAAAGCCTCGGCACAGTCTTCCGGATTCAGCGCCCTACCATCCTTTTGTATATTTTGCGAATTTCTATTTCCTCTTTTAGACCTAATATGGTTCCAAAATGACGTAGGATCTTCCTGTAACCGATTTTGCACCCGAAGCTGATACTGTTCCCGTGCCACCGCTATCATATTTTTCACTCTAGTTCTACACAGGGAAAACGCCTCGTAATCACTTCTCAAGCCCGAGATCTTGTATCTTTTGTGTAAATTAGCTTTATTTTTTATGTCACGAATTAGTTCAATAGTGTACCACTCGGAGTAAGAGTACCTCGAGCGCACACTACTTTGCTTTTTCTTTGGAACACAGTCATCCATTAAAGAGTTAATTATACTATAATAGTAATCTATACTGTCCTCTAAATTATAATTATAGATTGCGGTCCAATCCACCGATGCCAGATGCGAGTACAATAATAAAAAGTTAGCTGTATTAAAATTCCAACCTAAAATACCTTGCTCATCTTCTCCGATGGCAGCTGACATGTCCCTTTCTTTTTTTTTTTTTTTTCTTTTTTTTTTTTTTTTTTTTTTTTTTTTTTAATCTCAGGGACACCTCCAGAAGAGGGTGGTGTCCATCCACTGACACCAGAGGGACCGCCGCGGCACACACTAACACCTCACTTCCTCCCGCCAATGTACACAACACTAAATCCAATTGCCTGTCGTTCTTATTACCTATATTGTTAGCCTGAATAAATCCACCGTAAGTTACAAAGTATTTCTTTTTTTTTTATTTTTTTTATTTTTTAGTTCCGCGACCAAGGCCGCGGCCGCTTTAACGTCCGTTGCCGGGCGTCTCTGGTTACAAGCAGAACGTATTTCCAGTGGCGCCCGGCGGACTTTGACCACCTCTGTGGTCTCTGCGGGGGTTTGGGTCGGGATGACAATCCCGCGTCGTTGGGGTAGGGTTTTATCCCGCGTCAATGAGTGAATCTGGTTGCGTGCTATGGGGCAAAGGCCCCGCAGCACGGAACCCTTCTAGCCTGCTTCTGTAAGGACGACGGGTGGCGATCCCGCCGTCCTCAGGCCCCGATCATGGAGGTCGATGGTTTTGGGCGTAGATGAGTCTGCGGCGGCCTCGCCGCTGACTACGGAACTCGGCGGGGAGGGCACGCTCCCTCTCCCTCTCGGCCGCCTCCTTCGCGAGCACGACTTGCTCGCAGAAGGACACGGCCGCGTTCCACCTACTCCCGCTGGAGACCATGGCTTGAAGCATGGTCTCCAGCGAGAGGGTATCCACGCCCAGACCCACTACGAGGTCCTGGCACTGACTCGCCCACGCTGAGCACTCCACCAACGTGTGGAGTGCGGTGTCGTCGTCGGAAACCTCGCAGTGTTGACACAGGGGTGTGACCTCACGATGGATGCGAAACAGATAGCTACCGAAGCATCCATGCCCGGTAACGATCTGCGTCGCACGATACGTGAGGTCACCATGCTGCCTCTGCAGCCAATCGTCCATGATCGGTCTCACCGCCGCGATGATGGTGGCACCCCACTTGGGTTGCTCAAGTCGCACCCTCCATGACTCCATGAGATCCTGGCGGAGTTGGGACCGCCGGTCATCGATTTCTCGAGACGCAGGCCTGTGGTCCCGCTCCAGCGCCTCCTTGCGCCATTGGAACAATGACGCAAGGGCTCTCGCTTCCAGGTCCCATGGAGGGGTCCCGGCTAGGAGACATGCAGCCTCTCCGGAGATCGTGCGGTAGCCCCTTATTGTTTTGACGGCCAAGGTCCTCAACGGTCTGTTAAGGAGCGTTGAGTTGTTGGCCGTCAACCGCGCCGCCCATACGGGAGCCCCGTATAGGGCCATACTCCGCACGATCCCCAGGTACAGTCTCCTGCAGGAAGCGTTGGGTCCCTTTAGGTTGGGCATCAGTCGCGAAAGCGCGACCGATGCCTGTGTCACCTTGGGGACCAAACTTCGGAAATGTGGTCCGAAGTTCCATCGGCTATCAAGTACGATCCCTAGATACTTCATCGAGGGCTTGATGCCGATGCTAACGCCTCCCACATTTATGCTGGAACCTTCAGGTGGACCGTTCCGAGGTCTGTGAAAACACAGAACCTCGGACTTGTGCAAGGCCACCTCCAGTCCCAGCCGCCGTATCCGACCCACGACTTGAGCAACACCCGTCGTGACCTTGAGTGCTGCCTCCTGGTACGTTGCACCCCGCGCCGTGACGAGGGTATCGTCGGCGTAGCACGTTACGCCGACGCCCTCAGGCAACGCACCCCGCAGCACCCAGTCGTAGCCGATGTTCCACAGAAGCGGCCCCAGGACCGACCCCTGCGGAACACCGCACGACACATCTCGCCGAGCTGGCCCGAGCCAGCTGGGGAAAGCTATGGCCCTCTCCGAGAGATAGGCCCCGACAATACGACGGAGGTAGAGAGGCGTTTCGTGATACACGAGCGCCTCCCTAACGCAGCTCCATGGCAAGGTGTTGAACGCGTTGGCGATGTCTAGAGACACCGCCACCACCACCTTGCCCTGTGAGACTGCTTCCTCCGTCAGGCTCTTGACGCGCATGATCGCGCTCACGGTGGAGCGTCCCCGACGGAAACCGTACTGGTTGTCCGCCAGGTCTGGCCCCACCGTCGAGAGATGCTCGACGAGGCGTTCCGCGATAATTCGCTCAAAGAGCTTACACACCTCGTCGAGCAACACGATCGGCCGGTATCCGGACGGTGAGTCCACCGGCCGCCCCGCCTTACGAATCAGGACCAGTTTCCCCGTCCTCCACACCTTGGGAAACTGGCCCCTTTCGAGGCATGCGCTAAAGAGCCCCATCAGTCGAGGCCCGAGTTCTTCGAGGGCCAGGACCCATGCACGGCCAGGAATGCCGTCGGGTCCGGGGGCAGTGATTTTCCGGCGTTTAAGCCGGAGTACTGCCGCCCCTAGCTCCCCCACCCTGACTTCGGGTACGTCGTCTTCGCCGGTGCTATCCGCGTCGGGCAGAGACGGAGCCATGCGCGGAGGGACGTGCTCCTCCGCGCTCGTCGGAAACAGGGAGCCCATGACCCGCTCCAGCTGCTGCGGCTGGAGACTCTGGGTCAGTGGGGGCGCCCTAGGTCGGAGTTTCTCCCTGACCTGTAGGTACGGGCGCCCCCATGGGTTCTGCTGCAGGGTCTCCAGGAGCTCCTCGCGGGCCGCCGTCTTGGCCCGCTTTATTGTCTCCTGGAGATTACCTTTAGCCTCCCTGTAAGCCTGATAAAGCTCCGCCTCTCGGGTTGCCGCGTCGTCTGGGCGGCGATGCCTCCGGCGAAACCTGGTGTACCGGCGGCGGGCGGAGATGCATGCTGCGCGCAGCTGTGCAATCTCCGGCGACCACCAGTACACCTGCTTCCTTGCCGGTCTGGGTGTAACCCTAGGCATCGCCGCATCACAGATTTGCGACATGGCTCTCCTGAACCACTCCGCCTCGGCATCCACATCGGCAGGCCGGTCCGGTGCCGGAATCCAGGCCTGCACGATGGAAGCCTCCAGGAGAGCCTCCCGATCCAGATGGTGAAGTGCCCAGCGCGGATCCGGGGGATTTTCTACCGGCTGTGGGAGGTCAGGTGGGGGGACGACATCGAATCGGATGTACCGATGGTCTGAGTGCGTCTCCTCACCCTCCTCCACGTGCCAGCCAGTAATACGGGCGGCGAGGGCAGAGGTCGCGAACGATACGTCCACGACCGAGCTGGTCCCCCGCCGCCAGAAGGTGGCGACATTCCCCCGGTTGAGGACCTCCAGACCACGTGTTCTGGTCCAGTCCTCAAGAAGCCTCCCCTTGTCCCTGGTTTCCCGGGAGCCCCACGCCTCACTCCAGGCGTTGAAGTCTCCCAGGAGCAGGACAGGGCGAGGACGGCACGCAGCGAAGACGACGTCGAGCTCAGTGAGCCATAGCTCAAACTGAGTCTCGTCCAGTGTCGGCGAGATGTAGGTGGCCACGACTGCCAACCCATCATATTCCGCCGCAACACACCCGCGGCCCCTTGCAATGATAGCAAGGCGCGAGTTGTCTGCGGCGGACCCCCCGAAGATAAAACAGGCCGAGCCGTCCTCGTCCACCGGGCTTCCCGGGTGGACGTAGTACGGCTCGGCGACCACGGCCAAGTTTATGGACCACTGCCGGATGCTCTGGTACAGAAGATCCTGAGCAGCGCGGCAGCGGTTCAAATTCACTTGCAGGATGCGGATATGGGCGTCAGACATTAATGGACGTCCATATCAGCATCCCGCCGAGAAACATCTGGCCGTGCAGTAGCGGCACCCCCACCGCTCTCAGCGGACGGACGAGGCTTTGGCCTCGAGGCGGCGCAGGTTGTGCTGCCGACCCGGTGGTCCGCAGTTTTGCCCTCCGCCTCGCATCTAAAGCAGCGAGGCGGGGCATCACAGGCACTTGCCTTGTGACCGGGCCGGCTGCAGCGGAAGCACCGATCGCCCACGGTGACTTCCGCTGTGCACTGCACTCCGACGTGCCCCACCACCATGCACCGGAAACATCTGGTTTCCCGGGCACGAAGGAGGTGCACCTGCGCCTTTAGGAAGCCCCCTACGAGGAGGCTTCGTCCGTCCGTCACTTTCAGTGCCGCCGCGACGGGGCACTGGACGACTGTCATCCCATGACCAGTGGAGCCGAAGGAGATGTCTCCAGCCTTAACCTGGTCACGGGGGCAGCCGCCCGCCTCCACGACGGCAGAGATTACTTCCTCCGTCGTGGCCGCGTCATCCAGACCCGTGATGCGCAATGCAGCGCATTTGGTGGGCCTGGTGACGCGGACGGCTTCTGCGTCCAGCGCGTCCCTAAGCTGCGCTGCTAGGGCGTCAGCTTTAGGGCCGCTGGAGGCGCCGGAGACCTCGAGGAGGCGAGCCCCGGTGCGTGTCGTCTTGCACCGGAGACCCCCCTGGATATCGAGGGCTGAGAGGTTGACTGAGGACTTCACGGTCCTCAGGACATCAGCGTACCCCACACCCCTCTCCACACCCTCCGTCGTCACCGTAAGGACGACGGCTGTGGAGCGAGGAGCGCGGGGCCTCTTCGGCGCCTTCGCCGCGGCGGCTTTGGCCACTTTCTTGGCCGCTTTCTTGGCGGCCTTCGTCTTCCTCTTCTTGGCCCCCACTACCTCCCATCCCTCCCGTCCGGAGGGATGTAAAGGAGCAGCGGGAGCGTTAGAGGAAGAGGAGGCGGCAGGGGTGCCGCTCTTCTTGCCGCGCCCCTTCGTCTTCCACGCCTGGGCCGCGGTTTCGGCCGGCAACCGGTACGCTGGAGCGGACTGGGGCGGAGCGGGGCGGCGGACAGCGGGTGTGCCGCTTGGTCCTGGAGCGGGAGAACCGCTAACAGCCGCCGCGTATGAGAACGCGGGACGTGCTAGCGGAGGGCGGTACGCCCGGTCCTCCAGGACCGCGAGGCGCCTCTCGATCGCCGTCAGGACCTGTACCATAGTCGGCACAGGCTGTGGCGGCGATCCGGGCGCCGTGTTGGGCACCGTGGTGGGCGCCATGGTGGGCGCCGTGGTGGGCGCCTTTTTGGACGCCGTGGTTGGCGCCGTCGTGGGCGCCTTGGTGGGCGCCGTGGTGGGTGGTGCCGTCTTCGGCGCTGGTCCAGCCGTCGAAGGAGGAGGCGGCAGCATGAGACCGGGAGGCGCCTTGACCACCTTGGTCAAGTCAGCGACCTCCCGCCACAGGTCATCCATCTGCTTCCTGGAAGCAGCGAGCTCCGCCTCCAGGCTCGTCACCTGCTTCCGGAGCCTCGCCTCCTCCTTAGTGACGCTCCGCGCGAGGAGCTTGTTGAGGGAAGATTGGGCTTCATCCACCAGTGAAGCCACAATCTTCTTCCTCCCCGCCACGTTTCTGTTGCCCCGCATGGCCGCGTTCATGCGGGCAAAAACGCTCATCAGCTCCCGCGCGGGCGGCCCACCGATTTCCCGGCGACTTCGCTGGGACAGTTGGACCGAGGACGGAGGAGGAGTTGGCGGCCGCCTTCTGTACGCGTCGAGACGCGTACGCACCGTTTTGACCGGCACCTCCTCCTCCGAATCGGAGGAGAGGAGGGACCCCCACCCGGAGCAGCTGGTGCTACGGTCGCGCGGCGGCCCCCCCTTCTCCTCGAGGGTCCTCTTCTTCGTCGCAGAAGAGTGGCCCTTCTTCTTCACACTGCTGGGAGCTGACCCATCGTCAGTCCCAGCAGCATCAGTTCCTTGGGGCGTCGACATCGCGCTGCGACTAGGCAGCGCGGCGCGAGCCCCCAAATCAATAGGCATCGGAGTCATTTGTTCGTGCATAAGGTCGTCGGCCGACACCGCCCGGGATAGGGCAGTGTCGGGACCGGGGGTCTCTACAGGATTATTCATTGTAATAATAAAATCGCTTTTAATGGTCACAAGTAAGGATTAAGACGTTCGGTCACCCAACCTGCCACTGCGTTACCGTGGTCAAGTTGGGGTCCAGGGCGGACGGCGAGGACGTAGAATTAATCACTTGGGGCCCCGCCCCAGTTACAAAGTATTCATAATAATTGACAATATTCAACGAGCAAGAGTACAAGTTAAAATCACCTATGACCACAATTTCACTATACTTATTACATAACTCTTCAATAATTCTAAACAACAATAAATATTCCATATCACTACTATTTGGAGGAATATAAACTACACAAAATAAAAACAACAACCGGTTTCTTTTATGAACTGTTGCACTAACTATTTCGAACCTATGCTCGTCAATGTTTACGTCACACTGCAGTCGTCGTAACTCGTACGCAGGTGTGGCCACTAGACACGCGCCGCCTTGCTTGCGACCGTCCGTTCGGTCACAGCGTAAGATGGTATAGTCGGGTGGTATAATTTCTGCATCTTCTATAGACTGATTAAAACTCGTTTCTGTAATGGCAAACAAATCTGCTGATGAGGAAGCGATTCCTGCGTAAAACTTATCCAATTTGGTACGGAGTCCATTCACATTTTGGTATAAGATCTCAATTTGCTGACTAGTTTTTATTTGGTTTACCGCTTGGTCCACGAAACCATATCCATTCACAAAATTCGATATTCACAGACCAGCATTCTGGCCGACATATTAATTCATACTGACTTTCCGGCACTCCTATAATGAAGGAGTCGTAATCTCTTTCCGTTTTATGTCTTATTTTCTCAACTTTAACTATTACATCCTTCCCAGTCAATATTTGATTTTTGACGTACTTTTCTATGTCCTCTTCTGCAGTTCCCTTCTGAAGACGCCATATATGTAAATATTTCTTCCGCTCCATTCCTTGTATTCCAGACGTAATCGTACTACCTCCCCGTTTAACCTCCCCGCTAGGATAGCGGTTCTTTTTCCTATTTATAGTAGTCCAGGGCTCTTCTTTTTCCAACCCATCTATCCTATTTCCAGTTTCAACCTATTTTATTTAATAATTCGTTAGTATTCTTAGACTGCACTTTTTCATCCTCTGAACTTGTAATCGTTGGTTTTGTGGCCACACATTGTTTTTGGTTCTTAACCATATTTGAAAATAACACTGGAGACTTTTCGAGTTCGGTGTTATTGTTTTTCGTGACAGATACTCCGGTGAGACGCGCCTCCAAGATCTCGTTTTTCTCCATCAATAATGTTATTTTATTTTCTAATTCATCAACTCTGTTCACTATATTCTCCACTACCTTCATAATATTTTTTAACTCCCTTAGTTCAGTTGCCGTGCTAATGAATTTACTTTTAAGCTGCTCATAATCTTTCTTCTGCTCCTCATATCTAAAAGCTGATTCCCTCCGAAATTCCCTAAGCTCCTTTAGAAGGTCTCGCTCAGTGTCGCATGGATAATCTTTTTCTTTAGTATGTCGACTGCCGCGATCAGTGGTGTTTACATAGTTTGGTGTAAATGTTCTATTCATTATGTTAGTGCGTACCGGTGTATCCGTGTTTCCTGTCTTTGGAGTATTGCTAAGACATTCTGGACACCTCCAGGTACTCTTAAATTCCTTCGATAGTTCCTCAAACTGTTCTGTAGTGATCGCCAGACACTTCAGGTGGTATATCTTTTTACATGCTGCTTGTGAGCATTCCATGTACGAAATATCGCATAACGCGGCACTACAGCCATTACAGTTCGTAACCATTTAGGTAACTTTGCGAAAACGAAAACAAATAAAATTTTAAATTTAAAATACTCAAGATGTGTTTACATACGTCCGTTAGGTACCGTCACTTTTTTTAAAATCGATCTTGTGGTCGATTACGGATACGGATGTCACGTAGTCCAAACTCTTGCTGCCTATTTAGGGATACTGCAAAACGCCTCATCGGTGGTTCTCAGGATCAGAAAGCTGGTTACTCTCATGCTCAGAGAATTAAATGGTCCATCAAGCAATTGTACTCATGTATTTTTTTATTAGTATCATCGCTACCGTTGGCGTGGTCTTGGAAATACGATGTCGAAGCGGAGTCCATGCGACTTTACCACAAGGATCTGTCAGGTGTACTGCGTCAGTTTCGTCGAACACCAGACTACATGCTAATACTTCAAGACAAGGTTATTGCTTTTACCGCAGAATAGTTAACAGTACTAGGCTTTTACTACAATATAAATAGTAGACACTAAACCAGTGTCAATATCCTTTAACGGGGAATGCTCAGAACAACTTTTTTTATTTTTGCTCCGTCAAAGTGAAGCCATTTTATATTACATTTACATTTGAAAATTCAAGGCGAAAGTCAAGCAATTAGGGACCACTTTCATAGTAGATAGTTCTATTGAAACTGGCCTCAAGTTGGCGGCTCAAAGATGAGCCTCAACATGCTTGGTTTGAAGAACTGAAGAGGTATTAGGAAAAAACACGTGCACAGGTGGCGTCAGTTCACCAGAGGAACGAGTTGTTTGCTGATACAGTATAACTGTGGCGCCTCTGCACGTGGTTTGGGATCGAAAAAAGAGGGTGTGGTAAAAACAATAAATTGCGGTTAGGTTAGGTTTAACGTCGCTGCATAGTGTCGAACGCGTCTAGCAAATACTCCGCGGAGCCGTCCCAAAAGTATTTGGTATTTTGGTAACGAAATTTGGTATCGATCTTTTAAATGTGTAATAAACACCTCTGTAGATCCCTTTGGGGACAAAGACGTGCTAGTGTTTTGTGGCGTTGAAGTTTAATATTAGTTTTCTATTTATAGTACCAGGAACTGTTGGTACTCTTTGAAGAGGTGACTGAACGCACGAAAAAGTTCATGGTTGAAGGCCGATTGAAGACCAGGGTCGCAGAAGCTTGTGGCATGGAATTAGAGGACGAGGAAACAAAATCGGCCCGGTAATACTAATTAATTTTCTCTATAGGTCCGAATGCGACTCTTGACTGAGTGAGTATCGAGGTTTGTACCTGGATTTCTATGACAGTAAGCCTCATGTTCCTTCGTGATCATGGCGCTTGCAGCAGTGCAGAAATATCAGCAACTCAAACTTAATTTACATGGTAAATATTCGGCCGGTGCCACTTGGAAATACCTTCTGTGTGCGAAAAAAAATATGGTAATTTTTGTTCAATTACTTTAATCTGGTTGTAACGCGTAGTAATTAAAAAACCAACCGAGTGCGTGTCTAGCTTAGCACAAGATAGGGTTCACCAGTTACCCATAAAATCCTCTATAGCTCCTAAACTAACAAAGTTACTCGCGCAGAAACGGTTCCGTACAAAGCAGCAAAAATATCACGTTTGTTGAATGGAAACCCCCTTAAATACTTTGTTATATTCTGTTTTTTAGTATTTGTTTGTTATAGAGGCAACATAAATGCATCATCTGTGAAAATTTCGGACGTCTTGTAAATCTAAATAAATCTAAAATCGAAATATCATCTTAGCAACCTCTCAATGTTTTTAAAAGATTAACTGAGAAGGTATCCCAAAAAAAATATTCTTGCGAATTTGCTTTTGGCACTTTGTCGGCTAATAAATATTCAAATCCATGCAAAGTTTCAAGTTTCTAGCACTAGCTGTTTGGAAGTATAGCCAAGGACGGACAGACATGACGAAACTATAAGGGTTCCGAGACTTTTACTTCGGAACCCTAACAATCTGGTTGATTACAAGACGTTTGTTTGTTTATGCAGTTCATTTGATCAATTCAGTTATGCAAGAAGAGATACAAATGATGACCAAAATGTAACCACGACCACCATGACAACAAAGAGCGGTCTGGAGATGTTGGACTCTTACCTCGCCGAGAGAGGTAACCTCACCACAGCCGAGCGGAACCAAATGAGGGACCTCGCCTTTGAGATTGCCGGGTATGTGGACTATACATGACAAAAAAACAAAAGTTGCGGACTAGTTAAGTTGCGGACTAGTTTGTCACACAACAATCCACATAAGCACTTCCCGACAAACAGAATTGTTAGACTGTGGAACAAACTTCCGGACGAAGTGATATCTGCAGAAAGCGTAAATCAATTCAAGAATATTCTTGATATATATCTAAACTCCAATAGAAACTAGTTGAAATTTTGAAAAAAATTGAAACCCGTTGCCTTGCGGTGAAATGTTGATAAAAGGCAATAAAATCTTACGTGCCAGCCACTATGGCACGGCCAATTAAAGTTCTGGGCGTCTCGAACTTCAAAATAGAAAATTATGTAAATAAAGTTTGTAACAGACAATTTGAAAAAGAGTGACCGTGAGATTACTTGCCAGATTCTTACTCACAGGCTCTACCTGTTGCTTAGCGAATCTGGCAAAAATGTACATGTTTGTAGAATATTTTTTTCTAATTTTAACTTCAGAATTTTGAATTTTGAGATGTTACGAATCTCAGCAGTCCAAGTTTTTTCATTTTACAAGGACTTTTTTTTTCTAAGTTCATAGCCAAAAGTCTGCACCAAAAGGTATTTCCAGTGGCACCCGGCGGACTTCGGCCACCTGTGTGGCCTCTTCGAAGGTTTGGTCGGGATGAGAATCCCACATCGTTGGGGTAGGGTTTTATCCCGCGTCGGTGAGTGCACTCCACCAACGTGTGGAGTGCGGTGTTGAAATCTCGCAGTGTTGACACCGGGGTTTGACCTCACGATGGATGCGAAACAGATAGCTACCGCAGCATCCATACCCTTTACAAAGACCTTGCATTGGTGTTTTCAGACTTACAATTCACATGATTGTCCAAGGCCTGGGTCCCGTCGACAGCCCAGCGAAGTCAACCCTGGCGTTTGGAGTCGAAAAGTTTGATAAGAGGAACCTTCGCATGGATATAGACCATCGTCACATTGTAAATATAATGCCATCAAAAACGCAACAGTAAAAAACCGGCTAAGTGTGAGTTGGAGTCGCGCACAAAGGGTTTCGTACCAAAACGGAAAAAATCACATGTTTGTTGTATGGGAACCCCCTTAAATATTTATTACTAGCTGTCCCGGCTTCGAAATTTTACTTTTAAACCTTCCAGGAATATTTTAAGATCAAAATTAGCCAAAACGGTCTAGGCATTCCAGAGTTTTAGCGAGACAAACGAACGGTGATTCATTTTTCCTTTGTATTTGCTGTTATAGAGGCAACATAAATACATCATCTGTGAAAATTTCAACTTTCTAGCTATCACGGTTCATGAGATACAGCCCAAGACAGACGGGCGAATGGACGGACAGCGAAGTCTCAGTAACAGATTTCCCGTTTTAACCCTTGGGTACGGAACCCTAGAAAAAAATAGTCTCGCTACTCAGTTCTTCTGCCGTAAAAAGTTGTGGGATCCATATAGGTAATAGGTACCAAGTCGGTTAGTTTAAACTGTCCCTAGTTAGTTGCAGTACTCACTTCATTCGTTCCACGATGTTCGATTCCGGGTCGAAAAAAATATTTCTGTGATCCACAAAATGTTTGTTTCGGAAAACATGATAAACACTTGTACACTGTTTCACTTTTTATTTAATATCCAGGATTTAACATGACCGGTTTCGCGTTATAGCATCATCAAAGGTTGTTGTTACACTTTACATATTTATTAAACAAGTACTACGCTGTCTAACATATCTTCAAGCCATTGTTGAACTAAATTCTTTACACATATTATGTGGGTAGATACAAATGAAACCGGTCAGGTTAAATCCTGGATATTAAATAAAAAGTGAGAGTTCGATTTTTGCTGAGCGCATGGTCTGACTACCCAGCTTAGATATCACCCATGGGTTGTATAATGAAACAATAGACATCATATATGTGACCTATTTGTATTTTTTAAATTCAAATATGAATTCAAAGTTTGTGCCATTTTATATCAGATATCAGTGGCACCGAGTTTTAAGTCTACGCCAAACTTCCTTATCAAGAGAGACAAGCTGTTTGAAAATCGCCCGTACCAACTAAAAAAACTGTGAGCTGTATTCAATACAAATATTATTACAAAACTTGTCAATTGTTTATTTTTATTTTTTAAGTTTTTCCTTTAGTAATCTTTCTTTAACAAGGGGAATCAACACGAAACACGAAATAGCGTAGAAGACGCGGTTTTATTTTGTAGATATCAAGGTGGGAGGGTTTTTTTTTATTTTTTCTTTTTAGTTCCGCGGCCCAAGGCCGCGGCCGCTCTAACGTCCGTTGCCGGGCGTCTCTGGTTACAAGCAGAACGTATTTCCAGTGGCGCCGGCGGAAGGTGGGAGGGTAGTGTAAAGCTAATCCAAGTTTATGGGATCCCAACCTTATGGTGATACGGCCCCTGCTAGGAAGTACAATTAAAACGACATAAAACAATTAATGTGACTTTATTAGCAGGGAGCCTAGGGTATATACAATACTAGTAGCTAATAGTGTGTCGGTCGAATAGGATCACATATACTGTTTACGGAAGTGCCCGGTGCACTTAACTTTGGGTCCACAGGCGACGGCGGTCGGCCGGCAGGGTCCGCTGGTGTCCTCCAATTAATTGTGTTCTTAACAGGCCGAGATGCTCGGGGTCGAAGGTCACGGAGCGATGGCGCAGCTTCAGGCTGCTCAGCAATAAGAGTCTTCAAAAATAGGCTTTTCTAAGCCCCAAGGTAGTTCTGGAATAGACACAAGCAGCGGATTAGATACCGTAATACCGAAATCACCGTACAGGTTCCCTAGTTGTCGGACGCGCTGCACAATTATTTACGTGAGGGTACACGGCAAGGTTACACATAACACAGGATAACACAAACATGGGAACAAGGAAAACACAGACAGGTGGTTGGCCCATTCCTATATATCGGTCTCCGACCGGCGGCAGAAAGTCTCAATGCAATATTTAACTAATAATAAAACAATAAAATTTAGCTATAAGCCCAACACAAATGTGGGTACATTATAAAATACTACTTTTCTACCTATTACGTGTCGGAGACGACGTTCCTACAGAGTCTGCGTTATGCGTAATTCCCATTAAACAATTGAAACTTTACTATGGTTCACTAGATTAGGGAACCCTAGAATGACGGTCCCTAAATGGCAGTCTAGATAATAAAATGTTACTGAATAGTATCTCCTAATGGTTCACCAATTTAGGGAACCCCAAAATGACGGTCCCACTATGGCCGTCTCGACAATACAATACTAAATAATAGGGAATATTCCAGATAGGTGGAATATGATCCAGGTATTTGACTTTAAGTTATCCAATAATAAAAATTTAGAAAATTAACGGTTTCCCGCTTAAGGCCGCGCCCCAAATAGTACGGCTTCACAATAAAATATGTCGGGTAGAAGTATTTTCTCAACCCGGATTCTCCTTCGTGATATTCACAAATTATAATTATAATAATATAAATTACTGATTAAGGCCGTAGGTGAATTAATAATAAATTAAGAGAATTTTTATGTAGAAATATTGTTAACAATTTATCATTATCCTTGACAGGGCTCTGTTACTATATTCCAGCATCCCCTACCAGTTTATAAAATAAATATTTACGTATACTACACATATACATATACAATACATAATATAATTATCGCATTTAGGCGTGGAGTAATTTTAACTTCCCCGTCCTAAATGTTTTCTCGTATATATTTTGTGGCAAGAAATTCAGCATCGTCTGATTCGGATATTTACTTCGATACAAGTTTATAAAATATTTGATTAATTTAAACATGATTGGAACTACCATGACCGTGGCTCTAATCTAAACAATTATAGGTGGCTTTAGGTTACTAATAATCTATGAAATAGTTATTTGGTAATATTCTAATTATAGATCGCGCGAATTATAGTTCACAGCACTTACCCCGTATCCGGGGATCACAATTAACTGCACCACTCCAATTAACGATATTTTTCGGAATTACTTGATTAATTAACTATTATTTTAAATGTTATAATTTAATATTTCGCTAACGGTGGTTACGACAGTTGTGCGTAGTTTAGATTTCTATGATACTATTTTTTTGTGTCTCCGACCGCTTTGCGCTGGCTTATATAACTTCGGTTCGACAATAAATCATATCGGCTACGCCCATTGGTGTCTAGTGATGCGACGCTCCACGTATCGATGCGCCCCGTCATTGGTTAAAGCCTGATCCTTATCTGTGTGATCTCAGCCGGCACACAAAACAATGGACTAAGGAATTTCTTGCTTCGTAAACCGGTCTTCCTACATTCTAGAATATTCGAATGTAGTGATGTGACCAAACGCAAAATGTGCCTTGTCGATGTATGCACATCGTAACAATGGATTTTCCGCCATCTTGAAAAAGGGTTGCAAATTGTTATCGCGCTATCGGGCATACTATTCATCGCACAAAAAAATTGCGACAACATTTTTTGTCGCAATTTAAATTCTCTACAACTTTGTTCTATAACTCCTTTAAATTTCTCAGAGCATGTTCACATGCTGCATGTGAACAGGTGGGAACGGTCAGTAAGTATGAAGTGTCGGTTGAGGTTACTTCCAAAGATATCAGGTAGCAAAGATGGATAAAATGGTACCTTACTTACCTCATTTTATAACGCTTAAGTTTTTGATATTTTCTTCAGAATAACAATAGAAATCACGTCACTAAATCCTAGATCCCGGGCACGGCAACCCCTCCGCTTTGGTAGTGGTTATTTCCAGAGATATTCAGGTTGTTAAGAAAGTTCTAGCCTTTATAACGTGACGTAAGTCTGGAACTCGCATACTCTCGGTATACACACGGGTCCAGTGTCGAGTGTGCTACAAAGTTCAATGGGCGTATTTAGCTATGTAGAATTTGAAATTAGAACGAGTTGAGAGTTTAATAAAACACGACGAAGGTTATTAAAAACTTTGGCCATAGATTCAAATAGAATGTGATGAAAAACAGTAAGAAAAAGAGTTTTCTCAACAAAGTTCATAATCTCATTATTTTGAAAGTGGTGCCATTCGACCCTTCAATTAAGTTTCTTCAAAGATCTATACCTAAGTATAATTTTAAGCTGGGTATAATAAATTATTCAGTGGTAGGTTCCTTTCCAATATTTTTGTTACCCTGGAAATCCCTTACGATGATAAAAACATAAATTAAATAAAAAACCTGGAATTCGATTTTTGCTGAGCACGTGGCTGGTGGCTTTTTAGGTTACCTCTGGCGCTCCGCAAAAATCGGGTTCCATACACTTAAATACCGAACAACGTTTCTTGTCCTGCACCTGGAGCTAGTTAGGAATAACTAGTTCTTCTGTGCGGGACTATCAACTAATCAAGCATTACCTTGACATTGACGAAATTATTAACGAGCATCGATAGAGCCACGTTTTAAAAAAAGAAGAAGAAGAAATCTATACCTTATAAGAACAACAGTAGAAATAGTGAAATCTATAATAACTTTGAGGTGTCCTCCAAGTAGGTACGTATAATAGGGGTCCAAAAACGGTTCTTTCTTTCTTTCCTAGTTTAATGTTTCTTGTTTTAGTATCATCTTTGAAAATTTCAACTGTCTAATTATTACGGTTCATGAGATATGTCAGTTTGGTGACAGACGGACAGACGAACGTGAAATCTTAGTACCTGTTTACCCTTTGGGTACGGAACCCTAAAAAGGTTACTTTTTCATTTTGTTTGTCTGTCAGTTTTTAAAGTTACTGATGGCGGGAAAAATAGTGATTATCATGATAAACAAGATTTATTAGATTTCAGTATTATCTATACCTACTTATAATACATCTGTAGAAGTGAAAATTCTGTATATTGAAAATATCAAAAAAATAAATGGCAGGGGACCGGGGACACTAGACCGAACCCAACCCTAAAATGTGATTAAAAAAAATTTTCTCTGTCTGTCTGTTTGTTCAGGCATCACGCAAAAACTACCGGTTCGATTAAGATGAAACTTGGTATAATTATTCTTTAATATCCTGGGCACCACGCTGGGTACTTATTATCTCGGAAAAGTATATATATACAATAAAAAACAAACTTAGTTTTGCGGTTCGATCACTAGACCCGATTACTGTACCAACCGCAAATAATAAGTTTGTCGTAGGTTACGTCAGTCGCAGTGGACTTCACTAAGCGCTGCACACGGCTAAGATACTATAATATTTTATCTTAAGATAGTTACAATATCGCTCAACAGCTATAATCAGTAACTGGTGATCAAGAAAGCTATAACACGCAGGCGGAGCTGCGGGCAACAGCTAGTAGTAAATACATTTAAAAAATAGTGTTGAGATAGTAGAGCTCCATCTATTGAAAGGTAACGTAACTGAGAACTGGTTGAAAATGTTGGTTTCACAGTTTGTCTTATAGATTTATATTAAGTTCAGAACTAAGAGTACAGATGGCACTAAAATTTTTTTTTAACGCTATAAGCTGCAGAGGGTAAGTTGCATCGGTCCTGACTTTAGCAATTTAGGTACGGATTACAGAATTGTATATAATTAGGGTAAAATGGATACTCTATTACTGAGACTTCGATGTCCGTCCGTCCTTCCGTACGAGCGACGTCGTTGAATGTGGATAAGAAATAAAAAGATAGTTATCGCGTATTAAAATTATTTATCTATTTATATTTTAGATGTAACATTAATACATATTTTAATCTTATTTTTTTGTCAATATACCTACTTCTGCCTGCTAAATATCTTAATTTCTACAATTTGCTATAAAAATTATAATTACCTATCCTATATTGTATCGTATACCTACTATTAACTTTACACTTGGTACCTACAATAACAACTCGCAACACAAACACCCTTGGTTCTGCCCACGTGGAAGATTTAACTTTATGTTCTGTTGCGAGTGTCAATGTATGCGAGTGTTCTGAAGACTCTTCAACCTGATCCCACCCTCTTCCTTCCGATCCCGAACAACGCGTGCCGGGCAGAGATGCCACTCTCATACCGTGGATAGCATGTTCGCGAAAACCGAACGTTTTAAACGTTCGTTTCTTTGCCGAAGGATAGTGGCCTGGAACGCCCTGCCTGTGCACGTGTTTCCTCCCACATATAATCCTGGGTTCTTTAAGCGGAGCGTGCAGACGCACATCAGGTAGGTCGTCAAGTTGAGGGCCACTCTCTATAGTACTGGGTGCTGTGAGAGTGGCCCATAATCGCTAGACATCGTCACGACTTACCAGCGGGCGGCGTCAATTTGGCGAACCCAATAAAAAAAAAATGTTTTACAATATTCATAGGTATTGTAAAATTAATACAATGACATGATAAATAAACACTTGTACACTGTTCCACTGATTTAATATCCAGGATTTTCAGATTTCCAGATTAACTTGACTCTGGATATTAAATCAGCGTGGAATACTGAATGAAAATGAAAATAAAAAATATGTGTATGCAATATAATAATATGTGTGGGTTACAAGGTAACACTTTTGAAATTCGGTCAGTTATAAAAGTTACAATTGAAGTCTAATCAAACATATACATTTACTGCCAGATTCGCAAAACAATAGGTAAGTTGATCCTGACAGAAAGAACCTGGCAATAAAACTCACGGTCACTCTTTTCTAATAGTATGAAATTACAATATTAAAAAAAAAACATTTATTTCAGGTTTCTAACCCATAAATCGACCATACAAAAATTAAATAACATTATCATTAAATCAATAATAGTCAAAGTGGTTATTATATAATTTCAAATTTTGAAATTCGTACATTTAGGTATTACATTTTAACAGTCAGTAATTAGTCTATAGGTAGGTACATACATAGTCAAGTAAAACAGTCAATATGAAATTTAATTTTCTAGCATTACATACATAGTCCAAATTAGTCGAATTAATAGTATAAATTAATAGATTCCGAATTCAAAATAGTCATGTAAATATTAATATATCCAATTTAATTCAATATAGCCTCTTCGGCATCGGAACGGATGTCGGATGTCGGAGGTACGGACATAACAGTCTAGCCTCCTTGATATCATTAAGACGCTATTTGAGCTGTCCCGCACCCTGCGGACCAACGAGGCTGCCCGCGAGTGCACTGTCGCATGAAAATATGATCTTCAAAGCTAAATATCTCGCAAACGGATACTTAAATAAAAAAAATCACTTTAGCAACCTCTCAATGAGTTTAAAAGACCTATCTAATGATACCCCACATTTCTTACATTTTTTTTCTTTTTCTTTCTAGCACTATAATATTTTTTTTTATTATAGTGTTTTAGCTTACAATGTGACGAACAAAGCAGCACAATAAAAGCACAGATGTTTGTCCTTATGCTAACAAAATAAAAGATACATCATTATGTCATGTTATTTAACTTACTGTTTGAACATATTAACAAATTCAAATGTCTAGTTGGTTGAGGCGTGCATACACAATATAAATTGAAATAGTTGTATACCTAGATAGAATTACAAAAGTAGTTTACGAAATATACATCCCAATTCCTCCAATCCCAAACCAATCTTCATGTAACAGACATTAACATTCAAATAAACTGTCAACATTGCTTCTTTTTGTTTTAAAATTGTTTGGGAGCAAAGCCGGAAAACGGGTGGATGGACGGACATGACGAAACCATAAGGGTTCCGAAACTTTTTCTACGGAACCCTAAAAAACAGTCAAATTGAGAACCTCCTTTATTCGAATTCGGTTAAAAAGTAAGTAAACTTCTTGAATTAATTAAAGAAAAATTTCATAGTTTACTAGAGATTTTCCATACATTTTCTCCATGGATGCTTATTAACTAATAAATGCACGACAGCTTAGTGTACAGTGAGCCAAAAAAGTGCTATACAAGTTTAGATTTTGTTTCCTAGTTATCGAAAATTACAACAGGTTCATCCTAAAAAGATGTCAGGAAAAAGATACCTAGGCATTACCTAGGCATTTTCATCCTACCATCTTTGAAGTTTTTTTTCCTCTTGTTTATGTTGTAACATAGTAATAATCGTAGAGGCCACATAGGAGGCCAAAGTCCGCCGGGCGCCACAGGCCCGCAGCAATGGACATAGGAGCGGCCGCGGGTACACGGAATTTAAAAAATCATCAGTAATAATTATGATACTTCATAACTATTATTACAATCTAGCCTTAATACTAATAAGTAATTTGTTGTAAGTTAGATAACTTAAATTACTAAATCTTTGAAGTGAAGCAGAGAAAAGGGTTCAGATTTCATTGTGGTCATAAACTTGTGACCGATAATGTTACAAATACATTATTAAATTATTATTATTATTTTTTTTTTTTTTATATTTAGATCGACAAATTGACGCCACCCGCCTGATGGTAAGGTGAGGCGACGTCTGGCAATTGAGGGCGACTCTCACAGTACACAGGAATACTATAGAGAGTGGCCCTCAACTTGACGACCCAGTAATGTGCCTCTTCACGCTTCGCTTAAAGAGCCCAGGGTTATATGTTGGAGGAAACACGTGCACAGGCAGGGCGTTCCAAGCCACCATCGTTCGGCAGAGAAACGATCGTTTATAACGCTCGGTTCTCGCGAAGACGGTTTCCACGGTATGAGGGTGACATCTCTGCCCGGCACGCGTTGTTCGGGATCGGAAGGGAGAGGGTGGGATCAGGTTGAAGAGCTCTTCAGAACACTCACCGTGGTAAATACGGTAGAACGCGGCCAAGGAAGCAATTGTTCGGCGCTGGGCTAGCGGCTCAAGGCTTCCCGTTACCTCCGGACAGTCTATAATGCGAACAGCGCGTCGCTGCATAGCGTCGAGTGCGTCCAGCAAATACTTCGCGGAGCCGTCCCAGAGGTGAGAGCAGTATTCAACGCAGGGTCTAATCTGCGTTTTGTACAGCAGACACCTCTGGTGCGGTGTAAAGAATCGCTTTACCTTGTTCAGTATTCCTAGTTTCCGCGAAGCTAGCCCAATACATCTCTCAATGTATTTTGTGTTATTGAGCTCTCGACGAACGTCTATGCCAAGGATGTCTAGATTGTCCTTCATTGGTAATATTGCATTCTGAAGAGTGGGTAGGGGAAGGAAAGGGGATTTTTTTGCTGTAAATGCACACGCCTGTGTTTTGTGGGCATTGAACTCGACCAAGTTCTCGGCACCCCATTGGGAGATACAGTCGAGGTTTCGGTCGAGATCACCCACGAGATGTCGTCTCTCCTCCTCTATCACAGATCGCCCCGCCGTCGGACGAACCGAGTAACTCCCGTGCATTGTACTGTCATCTGCATAGCAATGAATGTTCCCGAGGGATAGCATATCATTGATATGCAGAAGAAAGAGAGTTGGTGACAGTACGGACCCCTGCGGTACCCCGGCATTCACTTGCAAGAAGCGAGAAGCCTGGCCACCGCAGAGGACCCGCACTCGGCGCTCGTTTAAAAAATTGGCAATCCAGCTGCACAGTTGAGGAGGTATCTGCCTTTCATCAGGATCGGGCCAGCCGTTTTTACGTTTTACTTACAAACAATATAGGTTACTTTACATGGTTACATGTTAGAGATAATTATGACACTTTAAACAATGACTAGAAATATTTTAAACGTATTATTAGATAATTTTTTTTTAAATATGCTCTCATTTATGACTGTTTGTCTATCTGTAATCTCAAAACAAACTGAACTAAAAAGTTGACCTTAATGACATCTAATAGTGAAATAATTATTAAAACTAATGTTCAGTAATTTCAGAGTTTTTCGATTACAAACAAACAAATCTTACAATTTTTTTTTAAAAACCAATAGCAACTAACTATTAAAAATCATAGAATTTTATTTAGAATCAAATTTTACATTTTTTTTTATCTAGGGCACTTAGACCCTAGAGTCTTCCCAAGGTCTGAAAGGCTCAATTTAACCTCACACCTCTACAAACCTCTACAAACGACCGCTCAAACATTATAAAACCCGAATTGGAAACAAAAAAATACACGTTTTTATGTGATCGAACCTTTAGGCAACGTTCTGGTGACTTCATTCACCGCTATATTATAGCCGCTTTAAGACAGCACCGCTATCCTAGCAAACCAAAGTTTATAGGGACAATAGGCCTTACACTTATTACTTGGAGCGAGCAAAGCTACTTGCCAGGATTAGTCGAATAATCTGCCGCTGCTAACTCCTTAGGAAAAACAAGCTTTATCTTATGTACATATATTTTAAATAAAATAAATATTTTTGGACATTCTTACACAACGTTATCTAGCCCAAACTAAGCTATAAGCTTGTTTATGGGATCTAGACAACTGATAAACATAATTATATGTTTCTAAAAACTTACATATTGTACATAGAAAACACCCAAACTCCGAAACAAACAATATATTTTACAAGCAGTGAAGTATGCTAACTGTTTCTCATATAAATTTACAATATTGTGATCACATTGTGTTAATATCGCGACTTACGGCGTCGCCAAATTAGATGTCTTGGGCTAGTGGATTCTTGGTCAGTTGGTAGAACGTTCTTCCTGGGAAGGAATCAGTCGATGGTTCGAGTCATTTCATTTTCATTTCATTTATTCTTTATTGCACACATAAAAAAACATCATACTTCGGTAATTTAAGAACAATATGCACAAAGACAGAGGCACATCCAGAGTAATATAGGATAAATACAGATTTTACATGAGAGAGAAGAGAAGAGTTTGTTTTTTAGACATTACTTAGAGAGGAGAAAATACAAATAATAAATAATAGTGCGTAACATACAAGGCCTCCAGCCCAAGACTATAGTTTTTGTGATTCATATTGTAAAATTATATCTGAAAGAAACATTTTGTAGATCTCGCAAATATTTGATTTGACCCATGAACCAAACCTAGAATGGCAGTCGCACACTTAACTGCATCACCGAGGCAGTCAATTGCGTGGGTGTATATCTAATTTGAACTATGTATCTCTATAAGCACAGTGTATGAATGTAGTACTGCAAACGTTTCTCCCCAGGGCTTTCGTCTCGAACGTGAGATCTGAAGGTCTTTTCTTAGTGATTGTACTTCGAGTTAGTGTTGTGAAGTTGGACCCTGGATCTGAGCCCAAAGTACAGCAAAAAGTACGGCGAAATTCACGACGGAATTTATCTGAAAAAAAAAATCTATATTTGAAGTTGTCCCAGTACGGTACAAGTGGGTCTGTCTCGTACTATTTGATATATACTCGTACATGTATTTACACATTACCTAGATGTTACATAATGCTAAACATGAAAAAACCCAAATATTATCCTATTCGGTAATTTTCCCCGGGTTTTTTCCCTATTTCTTCCCACATTGGGGTTCTTTCCGGGTCTTATGTTGTATAATGTCTTCTGTTTTAGCGAAAATTTAATGCTATTATTTGAAATAGTTTGAACATCATACTCACCATTCCTTATTATAAAACGTCATTGACTAAATTGAATTCTCTAATTTTGCTCATAACATCAATTTTACCCTGTAAATAATCTCTGTAGATAGTGGAATTTAAAAACAAAGTTTCTAACCACTCATGAAGTTATAGATGAGAGGATTGATGGCGGAGTTGGCGTAGCACATGACGTGGCTCACCAGCGCCAGGTACGTGATGCCATCGTTCTGCACCATATCCAGGGTATACCTGGAAAAGACACAGGATCATCTATTAGTATAAATTTATTGATTGAGCGAGCGAAGCTACTACATTTCGCGATTGAACAGTTTGCTTTCGTCTGTCTGTTTATGTTCCGAAGTCTCAGTTTTTATGTGTACAAGTTTTTTTTTTTTTTTTTTAATTTGGTTCGCCAAATTCACGCCGCCTGCCTGGTGGTAAGTCGTGACGACGTCTAGCGATTATGGGCTACTCTCATAGCACACAATACTATAGAGGGCAGCGCGTTCCAGGCTACTATCGTTCTTGATTTAATCAACTTTTTCATCGTGAGATTTTTTGAAGTGGTGGTTCAAATTATGTTTTATACACCGTGAAAGTACCACCGTTAACAAAAAAAATATTTTGGACTCAGTTTCGATAACAGAACCGACTGGAAGTATTAGTTTGAAAACAAACAATTTTTTTACAAATCTTGAAATTTATGTAGTCTCTAGACATCAAATGAGTACTCGCGGTGGTTCATTGCCTTAAAAAATCTTCCTAGTACTTCCAGAGGCGCTCGCCAATAGACGGCTGCAGCGGCCTCGGACCGCGGAATTAAAAAAGAAACTACATAAATTTTAAGAGTATTATAAAAAAAATACTTCCAGACGGTTCTGTTATCGAAAATGAGTCAAAAACCCGTCGGCTGTCGGAGAACAATTTATTTTTTATTTTTTATTTCGAAAATTTCTGCTGAAACGGCTCTGACCATGGTCTAGGGGTAGTGGGTAGCCAGAGGTGACTAACGCACCAATATTTTGACAGTCATTTTGTTGGTCTGACGACTGAGGTAATAGGGGGCAACCCTATTGCCGTTACTGGGAATCTTATAGAATAGAAAATCGATAAAGTAAGTACTATTCTGTAATTTGAACATAGATTCCAACAGTCGGGATCAATGTTGCAACCTATCTTAGTATTGCCGAGGATAACCTATTTACAGTGAAGGGGCATGTGGTCTAGTGGTAACCGACAATGTTAACACATTGCAAAGGTTAAGCAATATCTAGTCAGGCCGGTCTTAGAATGGGTGACCATTTCTTAAGACACTGAGACCCCCTCCATTTGTTGTTATAGAGGCAACAGAAATACATCATCTGTGAAAATTTCAACTTTCTAACTATCATGGATCATGAGATACAGCCCAAGACATACGGACGGACGGACGGACAGCGAAGTCTCAGTAATAGAGTTCCCGTTTTACCCCCGTATGTATAACTAAAAAGGGGTTGGGTACGGAACCCTAAAAAATCATTTTTTTTCTATAGGTAGTTCCAAAGAGCCTACAAAAGAGTTGAAAATTTCAGTCAAACTTTATCCGCAGTGTCAAACTTTATCTTGACATGTTAATTTACTGTCTGTCAAACGGAGTATGTCAATGTCAACTTACTTATCCGATAATGCACCGTGCTCTATTTATTATACTTTGTAACTTTGTATTTATTTATAGTCAACGTTATTATTCATATCTAGTTGTTATCGAAAGTTATTTTTCCAAAACAGATTTTCCAGGCTTTTAATCGCTATAATTTCTAGCTAACTATAGCTCTTTTAGTTATTTATTTAAGGTAAGTATTTATTATTTATGTAGAATACACACAATAGTTGATCTGGATTCATTCAACGCAAAATGTCGATACAGTTGCAAATCGTCCGCGTAGAGATGGAATGACCGTGACGGCACATTTAATGAAAATGGAAACAAGCAAAGGAGAGAGAACACTGCCTTGAGGTACAGTCGGCCCCAAAAGTCGCTGAACACATTCAAACTTCCAATACATCTGAACACTAAAAATGTCATAAGTCAGTGACGCAACACGAGAACATAATGAACTAGTATTCCAAAAGTAGCTAAACACTAGTATTCCAAAAGTAGCTGAACATCATTAACATCATAAGTAGATTAACAAATCATATTTTCAATGTTGTTGCCTGTTAATCTAATTTTGGTGTTCTTGATGTTACACGAATTTTGGTCTTTTGATATGTAGGATAATTTGAGAAAAGTTTTAAAGCTTTACGTCCATTGCCGGGCGCCTCTGGTAGACACTGAGAGAATTCCCAGTGGCGCCCGGCAGACCTTGGCCACCTGCGTGGTGTTCGGGTATTACCCCGCATCTTTGGGGTCGGGTTTTATCCCGCGACGGTGAGTGAAGGTGTGCGTGGGGTTAAGCACCACATCACGAAGCCCTTCTAGCCTGCTTCTGTAAGGACGGTAGGTTGCTAATCCGTCATCCTCAAGCCCCGATCATGGAGGTCGATGGTCCTGGGCGTGGTCACGTCTGCGGCGTCCTCGCCGAACACTTCGAAACTCAGCGGGGAGGGTACGCTCCCTCACCCTACCGGCCGCCTCCTTCACGAGCATTACCTGCTCGCAGAAGGAAACGGCCGCGTTCTACTGGCTCCCGCTAGAGACCATGGCTCGTAGCATGGTCTCCAGCGAGAGCGTATTTACACCCAGGCCCACAACGAGGTCCCGGCGCTGACTCGCCCATGCTGAGCATTCCACCAACGTGTGGAATGCTGTGTCTTCGATGAAAGCCTCGCAGTGTTGACACGCGGGTGTGACCTCACGATGCATGCGAAACAGATACTCACCGAAGTTTCCGTGCACAGTGATGATCTGTGTTGCACTATACGTGAGGCCACGGTGCTGCCTTTGCAGCCACTTCTCCATGATCGGTCTCACCACCGCGATGGTGGTGGTTCCGCACTTCAGTTGCTCAAGTCGCACCTTCCATGTCTCCTGGCGGAGTTGGGACCGCCGGACCTCGATTTCTCGAGACGCAGGCAGCACGATCCCCCTAGAGGCTGCATGTTTCCTAGCCGCGACCTCTCCATGGGACCTGGAAGCGAGTGCCCTTGCGTCATTGTTTCAATGGCACAAGGGGCCGCTGGAGCCGACCCCAAAGATGCGGGGTAACACCCGACCACCACGCAGGTGGCCAAGGTCCGCCGGGTGCCACTGGGAATTCTCTGAGACAACCGGAGGCGCCCGACAATGGACGTAGGTGCGGCCGCGGCCCAGGGCAGCGGATTTAATATTAGCTTTAAAACTTTTCTCAAATTGTCCTACATATCAAAAGACTAAAATTCGTGTAACATCAAGAACACCAAAATTAGGTTAACAGGCAACAACATAGAAAATATGATTTGTTAATCTACTTATGATGTTAATGATGTTCAGCTACTTTTAGAATACTAGTGTTCACCTACTTTTGCAATACTAGTGTTCAGCGTTTTATGGACGTTTGTATGTTGAGTTTATTTTGTTCTCGTGTCGCGTCACTGACTTATGACATTTTTAGTGTTCAGATGTTTTGGAAGTTTGAACGTGTTCAGCGACTTTTGGGGCCGACTGTACACCCGCGGTGAGGTCGCGCCAATCCAAATGATTTTACAACATGGACACGATGCGAGCGCTCGCGACGATATGCATTGAACCAAGCCACAGATTCCGTGAAAAATTGCGTGTGTTAAGGATGCCAATCAGAATATCGAAGTCCACGAAGTTAAACGTGCTACTGAAATCTAGTAGCACAGTGAGAGATTAGTCCTCCGTGGCCCAAGGAATATTGTCGGTAATCTTAAGAAGGCAGTCACAGTGCCGTGACCTGGCCAAAAACCAGATTGAAGGGGCAGAGAAGACTGTGGTGCGTTAGATGACTAGATATCTAGCGTTATCTTTAGCTTCACAACCATTACACCAAATTATTTTATGTCTACCCATCACCGTTGCTTGAATGACGTGCACCTACTCGCAGCAAAGGAGAAGAGGCGAAATTAAGTTGATCATTTAAAATATTAGGGTTCAAGCGTCTATGTTTGTAGATTTCTAATTGTTCCAAAACCGATAGCCTCAGTCCTTTGCTGCAGGTGTGTAGAACGTCATAAATGTGAGGATTAGGTAAGGAGGGACCGGAGTCTAACAAATGTTTTGCGAAATGAGACCGTTCGGGTGATTGTTTCTAAAAGCTGATATATGTTATTTATACCGCGTTGCGAAGCTACGGCCGGTTTGGCCAATATAAACACCCTCACAATCCCAAAACTTAAGCCTATACACACCTGACTTCCTGTCATCCCCAATTTTCTCCTTGTAATGTCTCCTCCGGATAGTTTTGTCCGTTCTAAACGCGACATGAATATTATTGTTACGTAAAATTTTGGCAACTTTGTCAGATATCGGACCTAAATAAGTTAGACAGAGCTAGTCTAACTTATTTAGGTCCGATATCTGACAAAGTTGCCAAAATTTTACCGATTTTACCGATGGACGTCACGATCTGGTGGAACAGCATATAGTAAACTACGCGTAATTGAGGCTCGGCGCCTTCCAACTAAGCTGTCAACAAGCTTGGTCCTGTAACCATTAGATTTAGCAATTTGATAAATAATATTTAATTCGCGGTTAAAATTTATTTGAGAAAGTGGAACTAAAAATAGCCTGTGAACATAGCTGTGGAAGGCGGCAAGCTTGTGCTGCCAAGTATGACAGGAAGTAGCGGGAATTACTGTGTCAGTATGAGTTGTGTTTGCGAAAGATCCGGAATTCATGCCCACCCTCATTTCTAATAATAGTCAAATCTAAGAAATTAATAGACCTATCCTTCTCTAACTCGAATTTGAATTTGATTTGAGGGTGAACACTATTCAAATGAGATAATAAATTCGTAAGTTCCACATCGGTGCCCCGCCAACACAACAATATATCGTCAACGTACCTATAATAATAATAGATGGTTTCGTTATCTGCCATGTAACTATTTTCAAACCCATCCATAAAAAACTCGGCCAGAAATGGGCTCAAAGGTGAACCCATCGCCAGTCCATGCTTATATAGATAGTACTTGTTGTTGAATTCAAAATAGTTTTGGTTCATGCATAAAGAAGTTAAATCGATTAACTCAGCCGCCTCCCCTGGATGTAGACGCTGTTTTTCAAAAAGAGATTTAAGTATTGATAAACATTCCTCGTAAGGGACATTAGTAAACAAGTTATCGACATCCAGTGAAAGCAACCTTGCATTAGGGGGAAGCTTGATATCCCGTATACGATTTATTAAGTCAGTGGTATTTTTAAGACTATAACGAGGCGAAAAGGCAGTCTTCCCCCTAAGGATGTTATTAAGTGATTGTGTTAGATCATATGACGGGGAGATTAGTTAGACGTAGATTATTATTACCTTTTACCTAATTATACTGTGCTATTAAGTAACCCAATTTATGCACATAGACACTACATCGAGAGACCATTCATCTACACTTTTATTGATAATTTAACGTTTTTTCAGTTAGATTAAGCTCAGTTTGAGACATCGTAATAATCGTTAGATCGGCTTTGTTTGTAAAATACGTTTGTTATAAAGGGCGTTTTTTCTGCCACGCTTGTTACGGCCCGTGTGAGTATATCCCTGGTCCCTGGCCCAAGGCAGTGGCCGCACCTACGTCCATTGCCGAACACCTCCGGTAAACACTGAGAGAATACCCAGTGGCGTCCGGCGGTTTCTATAACCAAACCCCCATGATAAAGTGCCCTAAGACATTAGACGGACGGAGTTCCGAGCATCAGCTAGCAATTAATATACTAAGGCTTCTTTGCACCAATTTGTAATGTATATCCACCGAAATAGCACTGCGACAGTTTACGCACTTAATATTGGCACGCCTTGTTTGTTTTCTCTGCCGCAATAGTTTCTACACAATTGATAACGAAAAGGTCAAACTTAAAGGTGTGTAACCAAGTTAGTTAGAAACACACCTTTTACAACCTTTTTAAACATACCTTTTTATCAATTGTCTAGATCCCATAGCACAAGCGTATTAGTACCCAGGCCGTAGAACATTGAAAAATATTGATTAACAGCAAGTTCATTTTTCGTAAGTAGCTTTATTTTACCGAGTCCTACCCCAATATCTCAAAAAGAAATCTCAAATCAGGTAGCTAGCTAACAGAGTTATCCAGTTAAAATATTCAGAACAAAATTGTACGGTTGCATTAATTCGAATAGACCTGCAAAGTGGTGCAAGTATTAAGTACATCATTATAAATCAAATATCAAAAGTTCCCATCGATCCGACTTGTGCTAAAAAAGTTATTCAAGGTTGAAAAGTTAGAAAGTTGAAAATTGACGGTTTTTGGATTTTTTTCGTTAACAGTGAATTATATCAAAAATTACTTTTGTACAAAATTGTAGATAATAAAATAACCTACAAATAAGTACTTGCAACTTTTTTCCTAGGAATTACCAATTCTGAGAGATTGCGGTTACTAACATCCAACAAGCTAGTTTACACGCAATGCTGGTCCGCTCCTATTAACTCTGTCGTGATGTTATATAGCCTATGTTACTCGCTAAAATGTAGCTTTAAATTACCGAAAGAAATTTTTAAATCGGTGCAGTAGTCTGAGTAGTAGTTCTGAGGTGTCACGTTGTCCCGTACAAACTTTGTCCCCACCTTTTCACCCTTTTAATAGTAGAATTTTGGAAAATCCTTTCTTATCAGAAGCATGCGCCATATAATAAACACTCCCTCCAAATTTTAGGTTTCTACGATCCGCGGTTTAGGCTCAGCAGTCAGTCATTTAGGACATAGAATGTTATATTGTATGGTTAACTGTAATTAATATTGATTGACGATTCAACCTTCAGCCTGCAACATTTCAACTTTCTACCTTTTCAACCTTGAATAACTTTTTTAGCACAAGTCGGATCGATGGGAACTTTTGATATTTGATTTATAATGATGCACTTAATACCTGCACCACTTTGCAGCTCTATACGAATAATGCAACCTTACAATTTTGTTCTGAATATTTTAACTGGATAACTCTGTTAGCTAGCTACCTGATTTGAGATTTCTTTTTGAGATATTGGGGTAGGACTCGGTAAAATAAAGCTACTTACGAAAAATGAGCTTGCTGTTAATCATTATTTTTCAATGTTCTACGGCCTGTATATATGTGTGAGAATGTTCAACAATTTATTTATATTTTATTTATATTACCCGACTAACTGTATCTAATGGTGGTATAACAGTTTTTAGAGTTTCGGGTTCCGTGCTCATTATTATGATAGCGACGCGTGATTTGCCTGACGTTTCGACCGAGTTGCATCGGAGTTGAATCTTCAGGCTACATGCAACGTAAAAGTCCCGTAATCTTAGCTAGGCATAAAGTATAATAATGACTGATTGTTATTCAACTTTAGTCTTGTTATTTACCACTAGCAAACGCCCGTGACTTCCTTCAAGTGGTATGAATATCATCCAAAGACGTCATCGTTTTTCCCATATTCTTCATTGATACTGCGCTGCTATTGGTCGTAGCGCGATGTTATTATAGTCTATGTCTATGGCATTCTTTGATAAATTGACTATTCCGCACGAAACAAAACTGCTGGCGACTAACAGAGGAGGCTAGAACAAGCAGAAAACTTCCCTCCCAAAAGAAAAATAGGGACTATTTGTGGTGGACTTTGACCACCTGTGTGGTTAGACACCACAGTAGATAATTTTGCTTTCGTCTGTCTGTCTGTCTGTATATCTGTACATTGTGTTCCAGGCTAGCAGCCACATTTTTTATTGGATCTCCACGAAACTTCGCACAAGTATTCCTGGATTTAATACAGTTTTTCCGGCGTAATTGTTATTTGCTTGGGAGGGCCTGGGAAGGAATGGCAGCAAAAACACCAAAAAACGTTTTAAATGTCGCGAGTTCTACTGTTTGACTGTAATGGGCGACCATTAGTATAAGTCGTGTAGTTACATAAAAGTCGCTTCACGCAAAAAAAAAAACAAAGTTCAGCCGCTTCGTAAAAATCACAGTGTATAATCCAAACCAAACAATAAGTCGGATATCGTCTGAGCAAATGTACACAACGGGAACCATGTTTAATCTAACACTAATAGTGAGTAATAATACCATACATTATGGTAATATCTTTATAAGAAGAACAAATCATCGTTTTTTTAAACATAGTGACGACAGATATTAAGTTTGTTTGCTACTTCGGGAAAATTATTATATTTTTAAGTCTGTTTTCCTGTTGTAGTTGAATAATGACGTCAGACAGTAGGTATATTTATATATATTTGGATTCGCCGGATGACTCTCATAGTAGGTCCTCCTACACAATACTATTGAGAGTGGCTCTCAACTTGACGACCCAGTGATGTGTGTCTTCACGCCCCGCTTGAAGAAATCCAGGGTTATATGTGGGAGGAAACATGTGCACAGCCAGTGCGTTCCAGGCCACTATCGTTCGGCAGATAATGAACGTTTAAAACGTACATACATAGCATCACGCCTTTTTCCCCGAAGGGGTAGGCAGAGGTGTGCAAACACATCCACATCTCGCCAGCTATGTAAGGTCCCATGTAATAGGGGGCGAGCCTATTGCCATTTACTGGGCACAAGTTCCAGACTCTGGGATAATTATCTGGGTAAAATTCTAAAGAGAATTAAACATTATCCACCAGACCCGGGAATCGAACCCGAGACCTCGAGCGTGGCAGTCCGTACATAGTACCATTGTGCCACCGAGGTAGTTTAAAACGTTTAAAACGTTCAGTTTAAAATGCTTAAACAAAGAGCATTAGGGGGACCGCTTTGCTCAATGAGTTGGATATTATTTCAAAGTTGTAATGCCACCGTATTTAAATTGTAAATACCGTTACATTATAATCAATTCCGCAAGATTCCTACAATTATTGTAAGTACGAAATTACTGGCGATTAGAAAAGGTGGCCGTGAGTTTTTATTGCCAGGTTCGTCTCTCACAGGTTCTGCTACCTCTAAAAACTCACTGTCTCCGTAAAATTGTAAATACCTACCACCAGACTCCAAGCAATCTGACTGCCTCGGTGGCACAGTGGTATGAGTATGCGACTGCCGTCCCTGAGGTCCCAGGTTCGATGCCGAGTCAAATCAAATTATTTGTGTTATCCACAAATGTTTGTTTCGGAGTTTGGGTATTTTCTGTGTATAATATGTAATATTTAGAAATATATAAGTATGTTTATCAGTCTTACCAAGTCGGGGTGTATAAGCTATACGTCCGCACGCGGCTCTCGTACGCCGCCCCAGCGTGGTACGCGCTGACCACCAAGAAAGCCCGCGCCACGCTGCGCGCCCAGCAGTCGTTGGCAACGCGGACGATAGCTAAAGCCCCGTGCTACGTGCGGAATGATGTGATAGCCAGGGATCTTCGCTTGGAGAGCCTCGATGACCACATTCGCCGCCTGAGTACCTCGATGTTCGAGCGGGCCGACGGAGCGCGCAAACCCGCAGCCTGCGGGACATTGCGCCATACCATCGGCGACCGCCGGACAAGAAGGGACTACCACGTGACCTCGTCTCCAGCCCCCCCCCCCCCCCCCTGACTTGACACCGCTCCTCGCCGCTGGCCGACGGGCGCTCGCCACCCGGTGAGCTTGCCCTCCGCTGAGAGGCGGGTTGTAGCCTACCTGCCTCGACCTGTCGTCGCCGGCCGCTGGTCGCTCACGGGACCTCCCTGAACAGGGTCTCCTCCAGTGGACTTGACCGCGCCGGCCGCCACGACAACATACCGGACTAGACAACCCCAGGACTCGACCCGAGTCCGACCCAGTGACCCGCCTGTCATCGCAGGCGGCGACTGAGACTACCGAGATGGGCCTACGCCCAGTACCGGTTACCCCGGGACCCATGGGGGTCCGCGTGGAAGACTACGGACGTACCAAGTCGGATAGCCCTAAGACTTTAGAGGTTTTGCTGTGCAATCAGTATATTTTGATATGCAAATCATATTTTTTGTACGTTAAATATATTTTCTGACGCATTTGAAGAAAAATACAATACACTATTGATATATATTTTAGAATTATTTCTAGTTCTAGTGTTGTTAAATAATTGGTTTATTCGCAGGGAAAAATATTTGCTGTAAATAAAGTTTATTTGCTGCTTATATTGAGGGGCAATAAGATTTTTATTGCTCATTTAAATGTAGGTATCCGTTTATCATCTATCCTGACTGTCCTTGACGATGGACCAACAACATTACTGGCAAAGTGTGGCTGTGTAATGCAACTCTGACTCCCCCTTCGGGGATATAAGCGTGAGGTTATGTATGTTTACCTTAGCACGGAGAATAGATGTACAGGGAAATAGCAAACAGCAAACATGATAACGACAGCAACTAACATCTTGGCTGCCTTTCGTCTCGAACGCAGCCGAGCTGAAAACCAAAATAATATTTAGGTAGGTAACTAGGTATACAAGACAATCTACTGTATGTAGGTTTAAACGATCTACAAATATTTATATTTCGAATTTTGTGTGTTTTTAGGATTTTGTAGTCCACGTCTCGGAACCCTTATAGTATCAGCTTTCCTTCAGCACGAAGATTAAATGCGCTAGGAAAACTTGGTAAAAAAATAATGAAAAAAAATTGCAGTTAGCAATAGCATTCTATCTATTAAGGTTAACTTACTATAACAAATTTTATGGAAATGAAACTCGTTCTAAAATAATTATTTGCGAAGCTAGATGTAATTACGGGTGACGCGACGGAAACAATAATTACAAGCGAGGGGAACGGGAATAAATCCAAACTAGTTATCCCAGCGAACTTTGTATCGCCTTAAATATATAAAAAAAAAAAAATCCTTCCCAAAACTTCTACGAATATTTTAATATTTCATGCAAATGTATGTATTATTAATTATAATTGAAAAACGCGACGGACGGACAGACAGACAGACAAATTGTCGTATTAAATATATAGATTTCAAACGTTCTATTCCATTAGATTCTAACACGTACCGAGGTAAAAATTGCTGTAATCACTATCTTGAATCACGATGAATGTTGAAAAAGAAGGTTTTATTTTACATGTTTCTTGTTTGACTTTCTAATGTATTTTTTTACGAGCTAGGTAAGTATATTTTCGTGGTCTTAAAAGCTTTCGTATAATGCATACCACAGACCAACCATCTATAGATAGAGGGAGAGTGTCACCCATGTTCTTCGTGGCGACTACTAAGCAGCTCGGATATAAGTTGCCCAGATATGTTTGCGTTCTAAGGGCGCCACATTACAGTTAAACACTTCAAAAACAAGATCTCAGAACAATAACTACAAACAATAATTAGTTCAATTTTTCGCCACACGACAATTTAAACTGGGAAGGCATTAATGACGTTCTCGACTTTTTGAATGTTCTGACGTGCAGAGTGGTTTTTAGTGGTTCAGACCGGTTATCAGCGCTCTATATATACGTAGTATAGGCATAGTTGTCCTGAGAATTGAATTAGTTTCGAGCCTATTGGGCGTTTTCACATTGCCACGATATCGTGACTACACAAGGAGTCACTGTGATTTCACCGTGATTACTCACAGCATATGAGCATATGATTCGTCAGTGTTCGCATCTGTTATCTCGTTCAATTTAGTATAGTCTACTAATATTTTACATATTTAAACTGCAACATAAAAACCTGTGTGTGGGGGGGGGGGATGATTGCTGTTGTATTGTCAGGATATAGCCCCCAGACCTACTCATAGAACCTAGATATGTAGGGGAACATAGAAACACGTCCAGCACCGAATAATTGCTTCCTTGGCCGCGTTCTACCGTATTTACCACGGTGAGTGTTCTGAAGAGCTCTTCAACCTGATCCCACCCTCTCCCTTCCGATCCCGAACAACGCGTGCCGGGCAGAGATGTCACTCTCATACCGTGGAAACCGTCTTCGCGAGAACTAAGCGTTTTAAACGTTCGTTTCTCTGCCGAACGATGGTGGCTTAACGCCCTGCCCGCGCACGTGCTTCCTCCAACATATAACCCTGGGTTCTTTAAACGAAGCGTGAAGAGGCACATTACTGGGTCGTCAAGTTGAGGGTCACTCTCTATAGTATTCCTGTGTACTGTGAGAGTTGCCCACAATCGCCAGACGTCGCCACAGCTTACCATCAGGCGGGTGGCGTCAATTTGTCGACTTAAATATAAAAAAAAAAAACATCCAACAGTCACCGGTAATATCAAAGTTTTTGGGCAGTGGGATGGGGATTGGGAATTTTTTTTATGGGAAGAGATGGAGTTTTATTACTTGCGTGGGTTCAAGGGGGGTCCGAAAAAGAAGTCAAAATTGACCTGGGATGCTTACTTTCCGAGATATGAGGTACTGGGAATCTTAGGTATTTTTGTGGAATGGGAATTCCTGGGATTTTTGTTTTGCAGGCTAATAGAATAAGTCTCGGCAGGGCTGCAGGGGAACAAAAATTTGCTCATAATTGAGCTGGGAAGCTCGGTTACCGGGATATAGGGGCTTCAAGTTTTGTGGAAAGTGGGATGAGAATTGGGAAGAAAAATTTGGTGGGAAGATGGGGTTCAAATACTGACTTAGGTTACTATGGGGCCTTATAAATTAGGGCGAAATTGACCTGGGATGCTTAGTTTTCGAGATATTGGGGTACCTACTGGGAATCTTGGGTATTTTTGCGGGATGAGAATTCCCGGGATTATTTTTGAAGGCGAATGGAACTTGTGATGGAAGGGGGTGCAGGGGGAACAAAAATTTGCCCAGAACTTAGGTGGGAAGCTCGGTTCCTGGGATATAGGGGCTGGGAAGTTGGTAATTTCGGGAGTAACTAAATTCAACTTAACCTGATGATTGTAAATGTATTTACAAAAAAAAATATAATTATTAAGCTCAAAGTTACGCGCGGCGAGTGTACGCAAACATTTGGCTTGGCACCGATTTAAAACATGAATAGGTAGCATAATTACAAATAATAGTATTTTATTAATATTCAAAGGTACTACATAATTATTAGGTTTGCATAAAAGTGATAGTAAATTAAAGCTTTATTAAGTTATGTTACTGTTGCTACTGACTATCGTGGCGATATCGTCACGATATCGTTATCGAAAACGCCCATTAGCCTATAATATCACTTCGGTCACACTGCAGAGATTCTATTTAGTAATTTGGATTGAAGTACAGAGTAGTTATGAACTTTCTATAGTGCCCATTGCAGTAGTAGTAGGCTTGCCCTATTACGCTGTACCAACAAAAACACAGGCAAAACGTGTACCTATATGTAATGCACAAAAAAACAACTTCTGCCTACCCCTTTGGTGATATCACCATCACCTATAGGCGTGACAATATTGTATGTATGTCAATCAATTTCCTGAAAAGTTTTCTGAACAAGTCCATTACATTATATTCGGGTTTGGGGATGGCACATGTTTATATTAATGTGACTTTGAACGCATTTTCACATCAAAAGTCCGATGTTTTGATGTGTAATTTGGAAAGTTTTCAAAGAAATATATAAGTACGTATGTACCTATAAATAATATTAAAAGTTAATAAGACAAGTATCTGATTACATAAATACTAATAATAAAGTGGAAGAGCTTGTTTGATTGAACGCGCAAAACTCGTTTGAATTCGTCTGAAATTTTGCTTTGAATTTTAAGTAATCGAGAAAGCTTTATTGAGTGATTCAATCTTAGGCGACAAGACAAGTGTAAATCGTTTGTGTGCCTATTCCTCCGAAACGGCTCGACCGATTTTGCCCAAATTTGGCATGCTGGTCGACATCATACCCGGGAGTGCATATCTCTGAAATGATGCTGCATGAAAATAGAGCTGACCACGGAGAAATAATCACCGAAAATGTCCTGGACATTACCGAAAAACCAGATGATTTAATGGTTGCCATGGAAACACATGCGTCAAAAACGAAATTTTTTTTTTTTCATTCGATTAATTAATTTAAGTGTTCGATTCTGATTCTGATATGTAATAAAAACATTCGTTCGACTCAACATTTGCAATTAGCAGCATGCATTGCATACCTAGTAATATTTAGTTACGACCTATAGGAGCGGAGAAATGTATAGTCGCGAGTTTTTCATAAATATTGTGATATGTATTTTTGGTAACAAAGACTATGAAAGACTTTCATTCAATTTTATATTAAATTTGTCCTATTATTTGATAGTATTTCTGAATCTTTTTAAAATCTAAATCTGTTCACCCAATCCATAGATCACAAACACCTTCACAAATACCTTCTCTTTTTTTGGAAGTCAGTTGAAAAAAGAACAGTCGCTGAAAAAGATTTGTTAAAAAGTTTCGTGTGAGCCAAGAGCCCGCACGAGGTACACACAGATGTTTCATCGATTTGTTTGATGAAACATCTGTGTGTACCTCTTAGGGTGGATTATTGTACTCACATTGCTCGGCTGGTGCCAATTTGCTAGATTCAGCTTGACCAGGGATGTTGTCTGAACTCCACAGTACTTTCACTATTTGAACATATGCGATGGTCATCAGAAACAGGGGTAGCCTGAAAATATCTGCATTTTAAAACTCTAAAATTAAAATAATGTTTTCGATACATTAAAAACAACAAAAATTGACACAACAACCGACTTCAAATTATCGAAATGGCACCAAATAACTGTCGGAATGGGACCAAATTGAATTGGGACCACTTGGAAAGTAGTAGCTAACAAACAAATTTTTTTTTAATCTGTCAGTCATCAAACCGAGTCAGATTTTAGGCTACTTTTGCCCCTTTGGCTTCTTGTTCTTCTTTTGATTCTTGTATAAATACTGACTTCTGTTTCATGTATAAATAAATTGAGAGAGTTACGTTTCGTATATTAATTCAAGGGCCAGAGCGAGAATTGTGACCACACATTTTCCATACCTACCTACTTACATCTTTCTCTCAAGAAGTTTTAATTCAGACGTGTGGTCACTCTTTTTTTACTATCATCGATGGTTCATGAATGGTTAGATTAAAATTAAATGGCAATACTTACGTGTAAATAAGAACGACTTTAAAAACGTGCCACACTAAGTCGCTCCTTTCAGACCACGTGGGCAAACATTGGACTAAATACTTCAAATCGAAACGAAGTTCTACCGTCGTAATGGTAGTCAGGACTATTAGCTCAGGAGTATCTGTAAACTAGAGTAATATTAATATGTATTCAAATCACGTCTTAGGAGCTCTTTTCCTGTCATGTTTCATTGTTTTCATGAAAGGGAAAGTGGTAAGCTTTTTAGTTTTCTTAGCCGCAACTGCAACCACTTAGCGATGCTGATCCTCGCGGTACTTCTGCAACGGGTGCACCTGCCTATCAACGAACGAGGATCTGATAAATATAACAGTTCCCAGATAGTAGAAGTGCATCTACTTGAATGTGTGACTATAAAATTACAGGCTAAATGTGGACATTATAATGTGCCTACCTCTGTTAGGATAACAATATTAAAAAAAATACCGATCTATGTATGGAAAATGTTCATTCCCATTTTCTCACATTCTTCTCTCACAAATAAAAGTTCTGATTTAAATTTTCTATTGCTCCCAATAGGTGTTTTCACGTTGCACAATAACGTCACGATAATTTACATTCTTCTTAAAGTAAGTGCTGCTACTTAGTCTACTTACGATATCGTCACGATATTGTGTGTCGTTATCGTGTAATGTGAAAACTCCCATTTTGGTTGAAATATTTTAATACAAAGGAAGAGATCTGAGAATATTTTTCGGTCGAGTTAGTTTTTAATATAAAGCTCTGATATGACCCCATTAAATTCCGTAAAAAGAGTCTAGCGAAATCATTTGAAAAAATTAATATAGGTATTTTGAAAAAGGAATCTTTTCTCTATCTGTATCTCATAAATAAAACATTTTGCGGTCCTCATGGTGGACATAAATATTGCCAAATTATACGTAAAAAAAACAAATTTTAGGACGTATTCAAATTACCATTGCACCCTTTTTACATTTGTAAAAAAAAACTAAATATGCTATGTAGCACCTGTTTTTGTTTTTAACTTGCGGCGTCCTCAAGAACTTCAACATGCAGGCTATAATGTTTGCAAGACATTAATTATACCTACTGAACAGAAGTGAAATTGTCCAAATGATGAGAATTGCTACATTAGCACGTCTAGTGGTGGATTTGAATTTGAGTGGGTAGCAAATAGCGTACCAGCGATCCACCGAGATGAAGGTCAGAGTCATCACTGATACTGTCACGGACACCGACTGCAATAATTACAAAGTATTTAGTAAGAAAGAAGGAAAGAAAGTACTCGTAAATATGTTTAATTCACACACAGATATGGCGATTATAAGCATCTTACAAAACTAAACATATAAACAGGTATAAACTAAAAGTAAAAAAGAAAACCGTCGGTTGTATGCTAGTAAGCGCCACATCTGCGTGGAATTTTGTTTACTCTCAGGTTATGCTGATGTGGGCAATTACCCACATTTGCCAGCGCTGGTTTTCAGATCAGTATTGTGTAACTTTAATAATACAAGATACGGTCCGTAGCCTGGTGAATAAGGCGTAGACTTTGCGCAATATGTTGCAAAACCTTAGTATTTAACCCAAAAGGTAAAACGGGAACCCTATTACTTAGACTCTGCTGTCCGTCCGTCTGTCCATGCCATCAGGCTGTATCTCATGAACCGTGGTTGTTAGAAAGTTGAAATATTCACAGATGATGTTTTTCTGTTGCCGCTATAACTACTAAAACAATATAGCAAATACGTGATAAACAAACACTTATACATGGTTTAACTTTCTATAATAATACCCGACAGACGTTGTCCTGCAAAAAAAAGAACTAAATTGTGAATCTAAACCATTCTCGATTCCCCTTGAACACACACAAAAAATTTCATCAACATCGGTTCAGCCGTTTAGGAGGACATACACACGTACAGTAGAATTATATATATAAAGAAGATAAATAAAAAGTGAAACAGTGTACAAGTGTTTGTAAGTAAGTTTCACCAAGTGCCGACAGTCGAAACCATCAACTATACAATATAGCAAATAGAGCTCAATAATAAAAACTACATCGAAAGATGTATAGGGCTAGCTTCGCGGAAACTAGGAATACTGAATAAGGTAAAGCGATTCTTTACACCGGCCCAGAGGTATCTGCTGTACAAGACGCAGATTAGACCCTGCATCGAATACTGCTCTCATCTCTGGGACGGCTCCGCCAAGTATCTGCTGAACGCTCTCGACGCTATGCAGCGACGGGATATCCGTATTATAGATTGTCTGGAGGTAACGGGAAGCCTTGAGCCGCTAGCTCAGCGCCGAACAATAGCTTCCTTGGCCGCATTCTACCGTATTTACCACGGCGAGTGTTCTGAAGAGCTCTTCAATCTGATCCCACCACACAGTGGATAGCATGTTCGCGAGAACTGATCGTTTTAAACGTTCGTTTCACTGCCGAACGATAGTGGCCTGTACATAAAATATAATCCTGATTCCGGTGTCAATTTGGCGAAACAAATATAATTAAAAAAAAAAATTAAGGGGGCTCCCATACAACAAACGTTAAACGGAATGTGCACGAGTCCAACTCGTACTTGGCCGGTATTATAAAGCTTCTGTTACCGGCATAACGTTATGCAATAATTCACAACTAAGCTACTTACAGGATATGAATATTGCAAATCAAAACCAATACAGTTTTACTTGCAAGTAAGATAAGAATGCAACTTGAACGAGCTATGAAGGGACCGCCGGGCGCCACTGGAAATACCTTCTGCGTGTGAACCAGAGACGCCCGGCAACGGACGTTAGAGCGGCCGCGGCCTTGGCCCACGGAATTAATCAAAAAAAGAAGCTATGAAGGGATGACATGTATATGTAGTATTGTAACATTACCTGGAAATAAAGTAGTATTTTGCACAAAGCGCTTCCGAAAAACCACGTCTCTGTAACATCCCACAATACAGTTGGTGGCAGACAGAACAGTATCACCATAAAATCTGCAACGGCTAAATTTACTATAAAGTAATTAGTTACTGTTCTCATAGCTTTATTTCTGTATACAGCTACACAAACTAAAGCATTTCCAACCAATCCTAAAACAAATACTAGCGTATGTACGCTTATAAGTATCCATTCGTATGTATTTGGATATATATAATCGTTTAACATCGTAAAGTACTCTTCTTTTGTTAGATTGCAATATTCTTTACTTCCTTTGCAATCTTCTGGATTCTCTGTAGCTGTTTCTTCTTCATTTGTAGCATTAACATCTCGTTTCCCTACTTCTCTTTTGTGTCTTTCATTTGAAGCATATTTTGTCAACTTTAGACCTATTTCAGTTTTATTATCATATTCACTTGTTTTAGCTTCATTGATTACAAAGCTAATTGTCATGATAACTGCGAATACAGTTGAGATCTTTCGAAACATCTTTCACTAGAATTTAATCGATTTTTTTAAAGAAAATTAAATCAATTGATTGATGCTTTGTACCTGCAACAAAAAGAAATTCGTTAGATGTAATCTTTGATTTTATAATATGAACAGGATATAATTTATGCTTTCGATTGTCGGCACTTGGTGGAACTTATAGTAATATATTTTTGAAAAAAAACTCACTTGTACACCATTTCACAAATATTTTTATTTTTGTGAGTGATTCAGTATGAGTAAACACCTCTGATGATGCCATAAGGCGAAACCGGTCAGGGTTTACCAAAAATAAAAATATTTGTAAAAATGGTGTACTAGAGAGTTTTTTTTTTCAAAAATGTTTGAACAGAATAGTTTTGCCTAAAAGTAATGAGATTCAATATTCTTTATTGTTCCCAAAAAGAGTTATAGAGACCTATCAACATCTCCCTGGTCCAAACATCCTCATTTGCAAGCAGTACACACAAGGCTCTGACAAATTGTGACTGTGAACTTAAGAAATAACTGTGATTAAAAATAAAGCATCCTTGAGAGCATTAATCACAAAAACAACTGGTTCAAATGAAACAAAAATCTTTGTTTGTTTCGACCCAATTCGTTCTTTATACACAGCGTCTGTGTACATTGGGGGTACTTTAAGGTGTAATTATTTGGCAGACATGATAATTAACTGTTCTAATTATATGGTTCCGTACCTAAAGGATAAAACGGCAACCCTATTACTGAGACTTCGCTGTCCGTTCGTCTGTCCATCCGTCTGTCCTTAGGCTGCAGTATCTAATGAACCGTGATAGTTAGAAAGTTGAAATTTTCACAGATGATGTATTTGTGTTGCCTCTAAATACTAGAAAACAAAATATAGCGGGCTCCCATACAACAAACTTAATTTTTTTTCGTTTTGGTGCGGAACCCCTTGTGCGCGAGGCCGAATCGTACTTGGTTGGTTTTTAATGTTCCCGATGGACGCCAACTGCTTCAGGACATTCTATAATGCAGTGCATAATATAATATAAATATAAAATTAAATTATCATCATCCACTAAGCCTTTTCCCAAACTAGCAGGGGTCAGCTTTCCAGTCTAACTGCGATGCCGCTGAACTTCAATATTTTCCGTGGAGCGACTGCCATCTGATCTTCACAACCCATTGGCATATCGAAGCTCTTTGGTAATACTGGTCGGATTTTGTTTAAGGGCTCCAAATACCAGTAACGACTGCCATAGATGTTCGTAAATGACGGCTTAATGTGCTCTCCGAGGTACTGATAAACATGCTATTTTATAGGTAGTCTGGAATAGATACAGTTATGAAATAATTTACAAGCAAATTAACTATTGTTAGGGGAAAATTCCTTTCGAAGGCAGCAGTGGGCGTCCAGTTATTTATAGCTTTAATTTACCGAATAATATATCGTGTATCGAATGATACTCGTATTATTCGATATCAATGTCACCATAAACCCAGTTTAATTATGTCAATCTTATCTCATTGTCCAGTGATAACTATAATTGGACTATATTGAAAATAATCTGATAATTTTATTTGGAAAAACCCATTGGGCAAAAAGGGATTTTTTATTATTATTAAGTATTTTATACTTATTAATTCATATACCGATCAATGTTCGAGGTTTCGGCAAACGTCAAAGTTGAAAGAATGTGAAGGTGTCATGGTCACCGGGCACCCCTGGGAATTCTCTCAATGTGCGGCCGCAGAATTAAAATAAAATGTGTCACGGTCTTGATCATGATCAGCTGCCTCGACGACGCAGTGGTATGTGTATGTGACTGCCATCTCTGAGCTTTCAGCTTCGATTCTGGGTTGAATCAAACATTTTGAGTGATTCACAAATGATTGTTTCAGGATTTGGGTGTTTTCTATGTAGGTATGTTTATCAGTCGTCTAGATCCCATAGCATTTTATTTATTTTAGCTTAATTTGGGCTAGATGACGTTGTGTGAAAATGTTCAAAATTATTTATTTATTTATCTGAGACAAGTTTGCACTTAAAGGTCCTATCATTGTTTTCTGGGATCGTAAATCTCGTAAGTTCTTTTAGTTTTTTATTACGTACTTCTTCCGAAAACTTTTTTGGAAGCTATGTCATCGCTAAAAAGTATGGCGGCTATCTGTCTAGTCAATGAGTCCCTGTCCTTCTCCACCTCATTGTTGAAACGAGGCTCTGAGTCACCCGTAGTTTCTACACCAACTTATCTCCCTCATCAAGCATAGACACCATCAACTGGTCAAAACTCGCATTCTGCCGCAAATTTAGCAAATGTTGAACCCCCCGAGTTTCTTGCTCTTCTTCTCTAATGTGTGGGTAAGTGAATGGGCGGATTTCTTGACCTTCAAAAAGTATTAACTGCTCCTATTTTGAATAGAAATGTTTTGAGTGATTGGTTGATCCTCACCGGACTGCGAACTACATCGCTATTGATATCGACTTAATTCAGGTAATGACATCAATGAAAAATTTGGTTAACTGACTGACGTCACAATATTACTTAGCGATGTGACATCAGATAATTGTTAAATATTTGTTCAATCTCCAAACGCATAGCAGCGACAAAATTGAGCCGATCAATAACCATAAATTATGGTCATCTGACCTATTTTATTAGAGAAATTAATCATCATCTACTGATCCTTTTCCCAGTCTAGTAATTGTTGGTTTTCCATAGTCTATGTATGATGCGTCTGATTTTTCGATATTTTCCGTGAAGCGACTGCCATCTCCTCAACCTCACCTCCATAACCCACTAACTCCATAACAGTCGATTTTTTTAGGACTTCAACTACCCGTAACGACTGCCATAGTCTCCGAGGCACGAAGGGGTTTCATGTCTTAAGAAATAGTCACAACGAACTGGCTAGTGTTTGCTTAATTTTAGCAATGTGTGAACTTAGCTGATGACCACTTAGCCAGGAGTCATTATTCATATTGGATGGTAATGGTATTGTCTCCAAGTATTTGTATGACGTCAAAGTGCTGAGTAATAGTGACAGTGACGTCACTCAATTAGTGGTGTACACAGATTTCTGAATTTTCGTACAACATTTTTATTAAATATTGGGATTTATTTTATCACAATAGACTTAAGCCCAGATTAGTTTAGCTGCTACGCTAAAGATTTTTTAGTTCGACTATAGATAAAATAAATTAATATTTCAAAATACTTGCCTACAGCTGACAATTATTAAAAATTTATGAAAAAAACTTCAAAGATGGACACGATAAACGGCCTGAATCAAATTGAATTTGTACCACTTGGGAAGAATAAGCATTCCATTAAAAAAGATCAAAATCGGTTCATTCAGTCGAAAGAGGTCCGAAATTCGTTCCTTTTTCTAATTTTGTATTCCAAAGCAATGAGATTGCTTAAACTATTCTTGTCCGGATGAAATTTCAGTTTTTGTAATATATTTTCTGTCTTAAAATTTAAGAAAACAGTCGAATCAAGAACCTCTTGCTTTTTAAGTCGCTTAAAAACTTATAAAATCATCTTAAACATCTAACACTTCAAATTTTCATTTGAAGCATTCAACCACATAGGTGGCCAAAGTCCGCCAGGCGCTACTAGGAATTCTTCCCAGTGATCACCTGAGGAGCCCGGCAATGGTCGGCCGCGGACTTAAAGAAAACCTTTTTCAGCCTGGCTGAGCCTCAGGTTATCCATCGACACAGACAGTAAGTATTTCCGTACCTAGTATAGATTTACGGCCCGACGTTTCTTACAGCTGTTCACCTCAACCGTAACATTTAGTCACAGGTGTTCTGTGTCTAAATAAGCCCACGTTTTACAACTGAAACATTCCAAAGTCCCTGTTATTAGCTTGTCTTTTCGCAGAAACTAAATCGGATTGTAAATGTTTGTGTGTTGAATGGAATCTGTATAATATTACAAGTTTGACATCCTGTGAAGTGGTTAGTGACTTCTTAAAGCAGACTTCTCACCCAGAACAAAACTGTGTGTGATGGATGAGCATTAAACTTTTTTCTCTGGCCTTAAAAGCATCCACGTAAATGGCAGGACCCAATGCATCAGAATATATTTCGTTAATTCAGTTAAGGCACATAAAGAGCATCAAAATTTTACAATTTCATGACAAACAGTATTATAAAAAAATTATAGTTAAAAAAAAAACAAAAAACCACGCTTTTGTAGAGAATCCAACTAAAAAGTAGAAAACAAAATTTTAATAACTTTGAATTAAGAATAGTTTAAATAAGAAATAAATGTACATTATTGTAAATAAAAAGCTTGTAAAAAGGGTGACGTGCATTTTAAGATATTACTCGTTTCAAAATGATAATTCTTCTACTCATATCTGTCAATAAAATATTTATAACTATTGACACCATGCACCCATACGGCGACAGCGTATACGACGACCGCGTTGGTCTACCTCACGTTTTTTTTACAATAATATACTTTTATTTCTTATTTAAAATATTCTTAATTCAAACTCACTAAAATTTATTTTCTACTTTTTAGTTGGATTCTCTATAAAAGCGTGTTTTTTTAAACTATTATTTATTTTTCATTATTTAGTTTTTTTTTTTTTTTAATTTTCAATCGAATTATTGCATTGTCATCGGTCTTTGACAGGTGTGCGAAGTTTGAATTAAATCTGATCGTTCAAAGTAGGGCAAAATCGAACCCAAAAGAGTCCGTTACAAACAAACATAAATTTTTTTTTAAATTTTTAATCGGTCTTTGACAGGTGTGCAAAAGTTGGGGTGCATGGGTCAGATCCTCCACGCGGTGCACCCCGGACACCGGCAGTGGCTGCAACTCTGCGGCAACATACCGTAGAGTTGTAGCTACTACGGCTAATTCTGGCCAAGGTGGGGGTCTTGTCTCCTCAGAATGTGAGGAGCACAGACCCACCACAGTGGCGGCATTTCGAGGCCCAGGTCTCTCCGCCGACACTCTGCTGAGCAGAATACTCCTGGGCGGAGAAAACGATAGGGCGACGGGTCCGACACCACTGACTTCATCAGTGGCGTCGGCCACGGTCTCACAGAGACCACTGGTCGGCTGAACCCTGCCTGGCATCAGGCGGGTAGGCGGCCCAGCCGTAATCCTGAACTGACAGGACCGGTGGCCTCTCGGGGCAGCGATGATGAACACCTCTATAAAAAAAATAACCCAATCCCAAGCTCTGACACCCGGTGAGGGGATGAATCGTGCAGGGGAGCTGTCACGCCTAGGGTGTCACCATCATCGGAGGACGTAAAACTCAACCAAAATGGCTGAGGAAATAAATGTATTTATTACCCAAGGGGGAACCGGCAGCGATGCTGACCGCGAACACCCTGCTGTGACTGGGGTCGGGCTCGGGCCCGGCACAAGTCATGGCGACCCCCGCCCGGTATCTCCCCGGATGGTATTTGGGATGGGTCACCAAAGCCCGAAAGGACAGGGGGTGTGCCTTAAAACCACCCCATAAACCGACGCGGAGGTCGCGTCGACCACTGCTGGGACTGACGTTGTTCCCAACAGCACGGAGGCGGCGGGTTCTTCCTCATGGAAGACTCCAGGGAAAAGGACCCTCAATAAGAGGGCGCAGAAGGCGGGGTCGTCGCGTGACAGGAGCACCAGCTGCTCCGGGCGGGGCAGCGAGACGAGCTCCGAAGAGGGGGTACTGCCGAAATATGTGGCGATGGGGTCAATACCGGAAGACTTCAGACTTCAGATCTTCAAGGCCCCCGCCCCTACGGTGCCGTTCCTGCCTGGCGGCAGGGACAAGGAGGTGCCAGCCGCGCTGGAGCTCATGCTGGCTCTTACCCGTATTGCGGAGGCCATGACGGGTGGCACTAAATACCTCCAGGGTAAGAGGCAGGTAGTGAAGACGGCCGTTACCGCTGCTCAGTCTTCACTAGATGAGCTCCTTGCGCGGAGAGTCCTTGCGGAGGAGCGGAAGCTCTGAGGCCAGGTGGCCAGTTTGGGGGCGCAACTTGCCGCGTGCCGGCAAGAAATGGAGGCCCTGCAACAGGAGGTCGCGAACTTGACCAAGTTGGTCAAGCGACCTCACGGGACCCAGACGGGGTGACCCATGCCACCTTCCCCGACGCCTGGATCGTCTTCTCCGAGGACGGCACAGAAGACCGCGTCCAATGCGGCACCCGGATCGCTGCCACAGCCTGTGCCGACCACGGTACAGCTCTTGGCGGCAATCAAGAGGCGCCTCGGCGTCCTGGAGGACCAAGCGTACCGCCCTGCGCTGCTGCAGCCCGCGGTTTCCTACGCAACGATTGCAGGCGGTGCACGCGCGCTCCGCTCAAGAGGCAGACCTCCTGCTCGCTCCCCTCTGCCTCCGTCCGCTGTCCCAGTGAGGCGGACGCCAGCTAAGGCCGCAGCCATTTCTCGGAAAGGCAAAGGAAAAGGCAAAAGAAGTGCCACCCCCGCTGCCTACAGAGCTGCTCGCGCTGCTACGGTTAAGCTGCGGGAAACCCTGGACGCAGAAGCTGTCCACGTCACCAGGCCTACCAAATGCGCCGCATTGCGCATCTCGGGTTTGGATGACGCGGCCACGACTGAGGAGGTTATTTCCGCCGTCGTGGAGGCGGGCGGCTGTCCCTATGACCAGATCAAGGTTGGAGAGATCACCTTCAGCCCCACTGGTCATGGCACGACAGTCGTCCAGTGCCCCGTCGCGGCGGCACTGAAAGTAGCGGACGGACGAAGCCTCCTCGTAGGGGGCTTCCTAAAGGCGCAAAACCACGGCAGGATACTGACATGGACGTCCATTAATTTACGCCCATGTCCGCATCCTGCAGGTGAACCTGAACCACTGCCGCGCTGCTCAGGATCTTCTGTACCAGAGCATCGCGCAGTGGTCCATTAACTTGACCGTGGTCGCCGCCGCCCTCCAGTACACAAGATTTCGCCGGAGGCATCGCCGCCCAGACGACCAGGCAGCCCAAGAGGCGGAGCTGTACCAGAGCTACAGGGAGGCGTGCTGCGGGGCCTTTGCCCCATAGCACGCAACCAGATTCACTCACTGACGCGGGATAAAACCCTACCCAAACGACGCAGGATTCTCATCCCGACCTAACCCCCGCAGAGACCACAGAGGTGGTCAAAGTCCGCTGGGCGCCACTGGAAATACGTTCTGCTTGTAACCAGAGACGCCCAGCAACGGACGTTAGAGCGGCAGCGGCCTTGGGCCGCGGAATTAAAAAAAAAACGCTCTGTCCATTCTAACCCATTAATAAACCTATTAGATTTCAACACTAATGTCTTTTCCAAATATTATTGCTAAATGTTATTTCGGTACATAGGAAGTTTATTTTTCTGTAAACCGCAATGAGTAATGGTTGCGTTAGGTATTGATAGTAATCAAATATGTTTGAATGAATGATGAATACTTTTATATTACAAGCTATTTTCTGCACTACTTCACACGTGGTTCCATTTCAATTCGGTCCATTCCGACAAATATTTGGTCCCATTTCGGTCATTTGAAGTCGGTTGTAGTGCCAATTTTTGACGTATATTTTTGTGTCAATACTTGACGTGTTTTTTTTTATCATATCGTTCACATCACATAAGTACAAGTTTGACATAATATTAATTAACTTATTAAAGGTGCATAGGTAGCAATTTCACCAAGATCGTCCCCGAAAAAATTCATGATGGTAGTCCATGCTATGAACTTTAAAGGAAAACTGTAACGGATGGTATGATTCTGTTAGTTCAGGAGTAATAGAGGTTTTCATGGGTAACTACGGAACTCGCACGTGGGCGTAGTGCGTGGCCCGACACGCACTTGGCCGGTTTTTTTGTTTATCGAATTACCATTTTATATCTTTGCCGATTATGAAATAATCGGCAAAGTTCATAAACAAAACGTAGCTGGTTTTTCTGAAAGCCCGTCATTCATTGGCAGGGGAATTATTCATGAGGGTGCTTTCAATCAACTTAAACATGATATAAAATGGTGGAACCATTTTGTGTTTGTTTTAATTGAATCTCATTTAGGTAGAAAAACAGAAAACAATTCCTCCATTTAACAAAAATACCAGTGTCAAAAAAGCCCCTTTTTAAATTCCACGCCAAAATGTTTTGCCGGGTGCCTCAGGTACATCCTCGGAAGAATAACTCCGATACGACGACGCTGACTCAAAGATACCTCTGGCCTCGGTCAAGGTGGTATCGGGTATTATCCTACGCAAAACACGTCCTTGACTAGACAATGCCCTATGGCCACAATATGGATACATATATACTTCTGTTTCCGTGGTAATTTGGAATGAGGCAACAATGACACACGGGTTGAATCGAAGCCATCAGTTATGTCTTGAACATGTTCAAAGTAAAATCTCAGTATAGGTTACACCACACATTAATATTGAATAAAATAGATACTGAGACCTATTGTAGGTACGGTTCAGTGGATAGAAAAGTAGAAATTAAGTTATGTATGGTAATAAAGTCATTGAATCGTAAAATAATCATAAAGAAATCTAAGTACTCATAAACGTCAACAGGATTAGTGTTCGTTAAATTAATGAATTGTGTCACATCAATTTTATATTACTTAGATGGTACCTAAGTGACGATTAGAACAGATATAGATTACAAGGAAAGTGACTCGGTGGCGCAGTGGTATTTGTATGCGACTGCACTCGTATTTAAAAATTAATAATTTAGTATGTTATTTAAAAATAGATAAGTATGTTTATCAAAGTATATATTTAGAGAATGTCGACAAAAAAGCTCTATACCAACCCGTCTAGCCAGTGTGGTATATGTAAGCTGAATTCCCCGCTCTTTGGCGTAGGCCTATTGTTCAGAAGTGGGCATCAAATACGCCAAGATAATGATGACAAGGGAAATAACAGATGAATGAAAGCGCCAGGAAGTACTTTTGTGTATAAATTTTAGAACAAACTTATAAATAAAACCGACATACAAACTCGATAATATAAATATTTGGAAAAATATTTTTAAATCTCAAACAATGAAGATTGAAAATAATTGGCTATCGGCTTATGTTTATGGTAATAAAATTAATAACCTAATGACATTGATTAAGCATAAAAGATTTATTAAATACACAAAAAATCATGCCCTTATTCGCTAAGGGGTTGACAGAGGCGATCATTACGCTCAGATTTCACCAGTAACTTTGGTCTTCATTAAAACATAGTATAAAACAAAATCTGTCCGTCCCTATGTATGCTATGTGAAAAATACAAGTTGGGTCGTATTAAGAGATGAAAGGTTTGGCGGAGAGAAGTGAGCAGTGGCGGTTACTCCACCGACAAAAGCAGGTCTCTTCAGTTAAAGAAAAACCCACAAGAGCAGGGCTCTTAAGTTAGAGAAGATCCGACAAGAGCAGCGCTCTTAAGTTAAAGAAGAACTGACAAGAGCACGGCTCTCAAGTTAAAGAAGAACCGAAAAGAGCAGGGCTCTTAATTTAAAGAAGAAGAAGTAGGTATACATGTTAAACCTAATGATATTCATGAAATTTTATTACCATACATAAAGCATAATTAGAAAAGCAAATAAACAAACTCGTTGAGTAAAATCAGTGTACCCTTATAACTTTCGTAAGCAATTCATTGGCCTTTTAACTGCTAACTTGTCCTAGATACGTTTGTTGTTGAGTATAATGACTTATCAGATATACAGGGTTATTTGTAATTAACTAGCATCCTCCCAGGGGTAGGTAGCAGACATCATAAGTAAGAACGTTTGTTCTACGACTTTTTATAAAACTGAATACATTACATTACATTACATTAATGAGTTTCAAGTTTTTATTGTTATAACGCGACACTATTAAGTCTATGTTTCATTCATAAACTGAAGGTCGACGCACGCACGTTCGCGCGCGCTTTGTCGGTGAGTTCCTGGACACGATGAAGATAGAATGTACATTTGCCTTCGTTGTGAATGACACTCCACGCGAAGAACTGCGATACATTAAACCGTAGCGCGGCGTCATTGGTACTTGCGGCGGGATTATCCTCAAATAACTCCAGTATCTTTTCTTCTTTCCGGACTGAGTGCCTCGGTGGACGACCACTATCACTGATCCTGTGCTGGAACTGTCCGTAATCGCTGTGTGGCAGATAACATCGTTGCCCGGCTTGGTGTAGGTAGATTTGGAAACCTTACTGCATATTGGCGGCAGGCTTCCGCCACATTATCATTACTCCAAGCAAGCATCTAGCGAGCGAAATGGGTTAAGGTCAAAGGCGCTAGCACTGCGCCCGCCACCCCGCGCCCCGTCCCTATCCGTGCATTGCATGAATTGATGACACGAGTTTGTTTACCTAATTTTTACGGTGCGCGTAAACTGCGGCGTAGAGTTAATAACTGTTAGACGTGAAACTAAATTAATATTTATTTATATAGGAAAGTAAAATTTAATGAATTATAAAAAGTCGTAAAACAAAAGTTGTTACTTATGATGTCAGCTATCTACCCCTGCGAGGATGCTAGTTAATTAACAATAACCCTGTATAAGCATGGTATATCGTACTTAGTGTAAATTCTTGTGCATATAATTTAAGAGATATAACGGCTGTCTAAAACCAGAACTTAGCAAGCGCACCTGATATAATTTTACAGAAGAAGACATTTTTTCTGCCTCTAAATGGCAGAAAAAATGTCTTCTCCTGTAAAATTCTATAAACAACTCTTTTTTGTGTCGTTCTTGATTTTATATGAATAAAAGACTTGTTTTATTTTACAAAATAGCTAAATTGGACAAGTTTTATGTACCTTTAGATACTTCAAGATAATTATATAAGATACGAAACCAATAGCAATAACCTAGTAAGGTCTCTACCAAAAACTAGCATTTATCTACCGCATTTATTAGGTTTTTGTACTTGAAAATGTTACTTGCAACTTTTTTGATTTTGTAATCTCCGAGTACAATTGGCGCTTGCTAGGTTTGTGCATGTCCATAACTCTGGTTTTATTTAAGACTAGCTGTAGCCCGTAGCTTCGCCTGCGTGTTATTTTATATCGACATAACTTTTTTATTTTTGGACCGACTGAAATAATACAAACCATAAATGTTAAGTTGAATAAACCACAACGCATTACTAAAAACCGCATTCAAATTGGTTAAGCCGTTTCAGAGATTAGCGTGTTCAAACATTCAGACAAACAGACACACAGACAAACAGACAAAAATTCTAAAAACCATTGTTGTGGGTTATATTGCGTTCATAAAGCAGTACTACAACAGTTTCTCTATAATATCTTCGATGTACAGACACCGACCACTTACAATTTTATTATATGTATTGATATTGATTGATAGAAATACGATTGTTTTTGCATGAGACGCACATGAAATTTTTGAAAAACTTTTAATTATGTATTGTACCAAAACACATGTTTTTGCTAGGTTTTGGTTTTGGACAGCCGACAAGTGTTGCCGTACACAGGCCACACACGACACCCATAAACGCCACCTCAAGAAGCTTGACCCGAGCGAAAGTGGCTGAAGCGATGCGAAATTTAATTTATGTTCAAAGTGTAGCAAGATCCACCAATTGCCATTAATCGATAGTATAAAAATCAAAAAATAAATATTTCTGGACATTCTCACACAACGTCATCTAGCCCAAACTAAGCTAGAAGCTTGTGCTATGGGATCTAGACAACTGATAAACATACACATATATTTCTAAATACATACATAATATACATAGAAAACACCGAAATTCCGAAACAAACATGAATGTGAATCACATAAATATTTGATTCGACCCGGGAATCGAACTCGGGATTCCTGAGTCTAAAGCCGATGCACTACCGACCATGCCACCGAAGCAGTTTACAGTTAAATAAAGTTTATTTAAAAATATAAAAGTATGTTTATTTATTTAGAGGTGGAAATTTGACACAAAACCCTATATCTACCCGCGCTGCGTGGTATATGAAGGCTAAATTCCTCCCTTTTCGGGGGAGGCATATGCCCAGCAGTCGACGTCAAATGGGCTGATTTAATGATTGTATAAAATAGTCTCATTACAAGTTATGAAAGCATTAATATTATCGAACTACGAAGTTTACGTAGGTACCAAAGGTGTGGTCTGAACTACCGAAATTGAAAGGTCACATCACTCAACCACACCTAGAAATATTAATCTTTTATTACACACACATTATTTAGCTATTATAGGACTTTAGAAGACTGGTTTGAGGTGGCCCAATATAGAGCACATTGAAAGGAATTGGGAGAGGCCTTTGCCCAGCAGTGGAATAGTGAATAGAGGTTAGAAAAAAATCGGCCAAGTGTGAGATAGACTCGGGCACAAAGGGTTCGGTACCAAAACGGCAAAAAAAAACAAGTTTGTTGTATGGGGAGCCCCCTTAAATATTTAGTATATTCTGTATTTTTGTATTTGTTGTATAATAGCGGCAACAGAAATCTGTGAATTTCATTTTCCAACTTTTCTTATATTAAAAGTTTTTACATAGTTTTTCTAGTTTCTTTTTTAATTTAAGTACCTATTGCTGTGTTTTATAAATAGACTAGCAGACACACGCGGCATCGCCAGCTTGGCAAATTATAGACACAAAACCTTCCTTAAGAACCACTCTATCTATTGGTGAAAATCGCATCAAAATTCGTTGCGTAGTTCTAAAGATCTAAGCATACATATGGAACGGAATCCACTTTATTTTATATTATGTAATGATGTTATGCTGATAATATTGAATAGCTATATAGATACTACTTTGTAATTCGGATCAAACCAAATTAATATTTAAATCTTTGATAAACTAAACCAAAACATGGACAAAATCCTTCACCAAATTCTGAAACATTTTCTTTCTTATACAAACTTTTGTATGCCTACATATTAATGAAGCACCATCGGTTCATTGTTGTTCAACATTGTACAGATTACGGGATGACTAAGATAAACGAGGTTTATGAAGTATTGCTTGTTTAACAAAAAAAATGCATATGGATCTCCTTTAACTACATACATAGATACATATATATGGTCACCTCTTTCCCATGGGGGTAGGCAGAGACTATGGAATTCCACTTACTACGCTATACTATGCTATCCTGGCATACTTCTTTCGCTTCTTCCACGTTCATAACTATCTTCATGCACGCTCTTCGGTTCTGGGTACTCTTGACCTGGCCTTTGGTCAAAAGATCTCTGACTTGGTCGAAGTACGTTAGCTTAGGTCGACCCTTACCTGCCTGTCCATTTTCGGGCGTAATTGTGTATCTGTTTCGTCAATCTTGTTTCATCCATCCTTTCTACGTGGCCGAACCATAACCATCCTTTAACTAGGCACCTGATTATCTCGGCTCTGTCTATCTAATACAGTGTTTTCTTTCCCAATTTCCGTGGGAACACATAACCGGGATAAAAAGTACTTAGCCTATGTCACTCAGAGATAATGTAGCTACATATCAGTGAAAGAATTTTTAAAATCGATTCAGCAACGGAGTCTATTCAATGGAAATAAGCAAACAATCAAATATTGTTCATAATATTAGTGCCTATAGATAACTGCAGATACGCACAATAACGCACTATTTTTTCTCGAAGGCATTTTAGGTTTTACTTACATTACTTACGCCTCGAAAATCTTCATAGCACCTTAGTCCGATAAATAAGTACTGCTTAGTACATAGCTGCCTACGACTCCACCTGTGACTAATTAGATTTCTTGTTCTTAATTCCCACGGGAACATAATCCCGGGATAAAAACTTTCGTTAGCTATTCTGATGTATGAAATATATTATTGTGAAGTTTCAATAAAATCTATTGAGTTGATGTAGCTTTAAAACAGTAACAAAAACCCTCACATCCAGTCCTATTATTATTATTATTTTTTTTTATATTGGGTTCGCCAACTTGACACCGCCCGCCTGGAGGTAAGTCGGGACGACGTCTAGCGATTGTGGGCCACTCTCACAGCATACAATACTATAGAGTGGCCCTCAACTTGACGACCTACTGATGTGCCTCTTCACGCTCCGCTTAAAGAACCCAGGATTATATGTGGGAGGAAACACGTGCACAGGCAAGGCGTTCCAGGCCACTATCGTTCGGCAGAAAAACGAACGTTTAAAACGCTCGGTTTTCGCGAACATTCTATCCACTGTGTGGGAGTGGCATCTCTGCCCGGCACGCGTTGTTCGGGATCGGAAGGAAGAGGGTGGGATCAGATTGAAGAGCTCTTCAGAACACTCGCCGTGGTAAATACGGTAGAATGCGGCCAAGGAAGCTATTGTTCGGCGCTGAGCTAGCGGCTCAAGGCTTCCCGTTACCTCCGGACAACCTATAATACGGATAGCCCGTCGCTGCATAGCGTCGAGAGCGTCCAGCAGATACTTCGCGGAGCCGTCCCAGAGGTGAGAGCAGTATTCGACGCAGGGTCTAATCTGCGTCTTGTACAGCAGACACCTCTGGTCCGGTGTAAAGAATCTTTTTACCTTATTCAGTATTCCTAGTTTCCGCGAAGCTAGCCCTATACATCTTTCGATGTAGTTTTTATTATTGAGCTCTCGACGAACGTCTATGCCAAAGATGTCAAGGTTGTCCTTCATTGGTAATAATGCATTCTGAAGAGAGGGTAGGGGAAGGAAAGGGGATTTCTTCGCTGTAAATGCACACGCGTGTGTTTTGCGGGCATTGAACTCGACCAGGTTCTCGTTACCCCATTGAGAGAT
>OY748310.1:12324657-12425175 GCA_963556515.1 Nudaria mundana | reverse complement strand
AGAAGATCACCCGTTGATCGTTTTGGCCTGAAGCCGTATTGCCGATCATTTAGTAGCTAGTGATCTTCGAGATATCGCATGAGCTGCTTGTTGATGAGGAGCTCAAACACCTTGCAGATGACTGAGGTGACAGCTATGGGTCGATAGTTGCCCGGATCAGACCGATCCCCTTTCTTGGGGATCGGTTGTACGTTCGTCTCTTTCCAGACCTCCGGCACGATTGCTGTGGAGTAAGACAGGAGGTACAGACGAGTTAGTACAGGAGACAACTCAGCTGCGCATTTCCATAGTACCACCGCCGGAATGCCGTCAGGGCCACTGGCTTTCCGCGTGTCGAGTGATCGCAGCACTGCGCGTACATCGCATTGCCTGAGTACAATGTCAGGCATAGTGTAGCCACAGTTGGCAATGGCGGGGGGCTGCAGGCCACGGTCGTCGACCCGGGAATAAGCCGCAAAGAGGTCTGCGAGCATATCCGCTTTCTCTTGGGCTTTGTGAGCCAGTGTTCCATCTGGGTAATGCAGCGGTGGCAGCGAAGGCTGACAGAAGTTTAATTGCACGGCCTTGGCCAGTTGCCAGTATCCACGGCTGCCCGTGGGATGGGAAGTGAGCTCCTGACTAAAGGCCCTCTTGCTGGATTTTGTGGCCCAGTTGTACGCTGCTTTGAGACATCCCAAAGGGGTAAGCAAAGGTGGATTAAACATCCACACTTTTATTGCACGCAAGCCTATTGTACTAACCGGGCACTATTTAAAACCTCTCTGTAATTCGCCTGCATCTCGAGAAATCGAGGGCCACAGCGGTCCCAACTCCGCCAGAATCTCATGGAGACATGGAGGGTGCGACTTGAGCAACCTAAGTGGGGATCCACCATCATCGCGGCGGTGAGACCGATCATGGACGAATGGCTGCAGAGGCAGCATAGTGACCTCACGTATCGTGCGATGCAGATCGTTACCGAGCATGGATGCTTCGGTAGCTATCTGTTTCGCATCCATCGTGAGGTCACACCCCAGTGTCAACACTGCGAGGTTTCCGACGACGACACCGCACTCCATACGTTGGTGGAGTGCTCAGCGTGGGCGAGTCAGCGCCGGGACCTCGTAGTATATCTAGGCGTAGATACCCTCTCGCTGCAGGCCATGCTTCAAGCCATGGTCTTCAGCGATGATCTTAAAGAGGAGATATTTATTTGATTATTTATTACCAGATTTGGAAAACTCTTTGTAGTGTGTTACATTATTCCTACCGGTCCCTTGCCACCAAAATTATTTATTTATAAAGGAAAGAGAAATATAGCTTCATTTCTACAATTAAGAGATCATTTACTTACTTTTTAAAGCAGTAATAAGGTTTCTCTGACGTTATTATACACTAGAGGTTCGTTGATATTTAAGTTAAATAAAGCCAATTTATTTATGACTGGCAGTAGGTGATTTCGAAATTGGAGACATACGTAATTAAGTCTTATTGTGTGTGATTAAGGCCTTGTACTCCAATTAATTGGTTAATTTAATTAATTGCGGTAGAGTTGCCTTAACTATTAATATGTTTCATTGCTTATATGAGTATATAATACTTATTAAATAGGTATATATTAATATACTGGGTTGACTGCTGAGGTTAAGAGGATCACTCACACATATAATACGCAACACCCACAATTTGCCAGTATTTTTAGTCCCATGTAATAGGGGGCTATTACCGTCACCGGGGACTCTAGAAAGTGGGTTATGTCCAAAATGGCCGAATTAACTTAATTAAATAAGCAGCTATATTATAATTTTGAAAACTACATTTGAAACCCGTTGTTTTGAGATGAAATGTTGATGAAAGGCAACAAAATCTTACGTGCCAGCCGCTGTGGCACAGCCAATTGAAGTCCTGGACGTCTAGGATTCCTATATCACATTAGCAAATAAACCGAACTCTTATTTTCATCAACATATTTACTCATAGTAGATACCATATATCGTATTCTACGTAATCGTAATCATAAAATAAAGTCGCTTCCGTTCATAGGGAATGTATGCTTAGATCTTTAAAACTACGCAATGGATTTTGATGCGATTTCCACCAATGTATACAATGGTTCCTGAGGAAGGTTTGTGCACTTATATGTTTGTTAAGTCCACTAGTAATCTATAATTAAGACGGAGCTTGCGGAGTCTTTACAACGATGGGCTCAATCAAGAATGTATGCGACACGCATACATTCGTATCTCTTAACCTATCAACTTGAAATTTGGCACAAAGATATAAAATAAGCCTGTGGTTTGCTGTATAGTTTTTGGTGTATGTGGCTCTTATAGTTTTTGAGTTATTAAGCATTAAAGAAACATGCCTTGGACAGTGCTAAAAAATTTAGCTTAGGTTAGGTAGGGTTAGGTGATTCCGCCAGCTCCGTCTTTATTATTTCGATATAACCGCCCGCGTTCCAGCGAACCGCCCTAGTAAGTAATTAATATATGAAGTGAAATCTTATAAGGTACCTACCCGTTTTTATGAAAATTACGCGAATGGATGACAGTGGTCCGTCAAAACAAAATCCGATGCAGTTAGCATTGTGTGTCGTGATCCTGAACAAGGTCAGGATAACGACCAGTGTTAGGACCAGTGGCCACTACCACTGGTCTTCCTACGGACATGTCGCAGTAAACGGACTCAGCGGGTAGATAGAAGTATTTACCTCTAAAACCAAATAAAAGTAATAGTTAAGTACACAAGTTTTTTAATGGGCCCAAACAAGAATGGGCTTTCTACTATAATTAATGTACCTAAACACACACTTTTGTTAATTTATAGTACCGATACTTTATCCACTGATCGAACTAATCCAACAAAATTGTAAAAAAAAAACTGGAGTTATTTGTTAGTAAAATACATAGGTATTAATAAATAGTGTAAACATACAGACATTATTTAACGGGCGTTGCGGCTGTTTGGTTTGATTTAAAGGTATGACTCACTTGGAAATGACAGAAATAGATTCAACTTTGTACACTGTAATTTCGGCTTAGAGCACTTTTCCTGTCAAACTTCATTCCACCAGTGTGCGGATCTCATCCGCATTGCGTGTCGATTTCAATGTCAAATTACATACTAAAATGAGCTATCGACCGGACTTGGATTTTTGCGGAGCGCGTGGCAGTTTACCTTTTAGGTTACCTACCTCTGGCGCTGGGCAAAAATCCAGGCCCGAACGCTCAGTTGCAATACCGAACAACGTTTCCTTGTCCCACATCGCGAACTAGTTCTGAGTAACTATTTCTTCTGTGTCAGGAAAAATCAAGCATTACCTTGAGATTGGCGAATATCGATGGAACCACGTTTTTAAAAAAAGAAGAAAAGCTATCGACCAGTGAAAGTCCCGTTAAAATCGGTCCTTCCTGAGATTAGCGGCAAAAAACAATTTTTTTTTTTGCGTTTAGTTAAAAGCTGTTAATTTGAAATTACACACATACACATCAATTTTATTTATTTGTCCGTCTGTATGGATAGGTACCTTTTATAACCAAAATGTATGTAGTTAGGTACCTACCTAAAGTTTCAAATCCGTGGCCCGTCCATGCCGCGTTCACGGCACGCACGGTCCGGTCTAATATAACTCAATCCTTAACCTAGTTATGATTTAATATTTTTTAAACTTTCGCGTTCTGAATTCATTATACTATTTACGATTTCGGGACTTAAACGCATAATTTACTGGAAGTGCAACCGGAGTCTGCCCGGGCGGACGTCGTGAGTGTAGTGGGCAGGGATTTTAACAAGGCACCGCAGAAATATCAAGACCCAGTGAGGGTAGATGGAGAATCTCCCGCGCTTCACGCTATCGACGCCGCCAGCTCCAGTCAGCCTGTGACCACGGCCCGATGTAACTCGGTCGAAACGTCTCAGGCCAAACATAAGGTAAATTACGCGTTTAAGTTCCGAAATCGTAAATAGTTTAACTAGTTATATTTGTTTTGTAGATAATATTGGACAGATGATGTGAGAATTTATTCATACATAAAATCACACTTTTTTCTCTATATGGTAGACAGAGACCATGGGATTTCCTCCCGCCATACTTCTTTTGCTTCCTGAACTTTTGTTACATAATATATGTATAATTAATTAATATAATAAATTCAGTTAATAGTTTTTCTATTTGTACTTATTTATTTCACATAGGATTTAAGAACTGAGTAATAAATAGTACTAAGTACAACATTTAAATTTATTTTATTTGACATTTATCACAAGGGACAGGAAAATTAATTTTAAAAAACCCTAAGCAAGTACAAGATTATATAGCTCTTGAATACCCATGTAAAAAATATAACTGCAAGAGTGAATTAATAAAATTAATATAATCCGCCGGGCTCTTGCAGCTATTCCAGCGGGACGTGAACCAAATGGACTGGCACGCAACGATGGAAAGAGACCTGGCATGTCGTTGCTGCCATGGAAGATGGGAACGCCTTTAGTGTGGGACGCAACGTGCCTTGACACTCTGGCGCCTTCTCACCTTCAGCAGGCTATGCCGGCGCTGCTGCTGCATCAGCGGAGAGTCTCAAACTGCGCAAATATTCGAATTTAGTAGGAGACTACATATTTGAGCCGTTTGGGGTAGAGATGCTGGGACCTTGGGGTCCGAGTGCTCGCGGCCTATTCGAAAATTTATCTAAACTCATAATCGACACTTCTCAAGCCCCAAAGGCTGGTTACTATTTGGCACAAAGAATAAGCATTGCCATACAACGTGGTAATGCTACCTTCTCGGAACATTGCCAGTCGGCGACGAGGCGGAAGAATTCTTTGACGCATGTTAGAATTTTGATGTAATCTTAGTAGGTATAATTGGTATAGGTTTTTTTTTTTTTTTTTTAGTTCCGCGACCAAGGCCGCGGCCGCTTTAACGTCCGTTGCCGGGCGTCTCTGGTTACAAGCAGAACGTATTTCCAGTGGCGCCCGGCGGACTTTGACCACCTCTGTGGTCTCTGCGGGGGGTTGGGTCGGGATGAGAATATGAGAATCCCGCGTCGTTGGGGTAGGGTTTTATCCCGCGTCAATGAGTGAATCTGGTTGCGTGCTATGGGGCAAAGGCCCCGCAGCACGCAACCCTTCTAGCCTGCTTCTGTAAGGACGACGGGTGGCGATCCCGCCGTCCTCAGGCCCCGATCATGGAGGTCGATGGTCTTGGGCGTAGATGAGTCTGCGGCGGCCTCGCCGCTGACTACGGAACTCGGCGGGGAGGGCACGCTCCCTCTCCCTCTCGGCCGCCTCCTTCGCGAGCACGACTTGCTCGCAGAAGGACACGGCCGCGTTCCACCTACTCCCGCTGGAGACCATGGCTTGAAGCATGGTCTCCAGCGAGAGGGTATCCACGCCCAGACCCACTACGAGGTCCCGGCGCTGACTCGCCCACGCTGAGCACTCCACCAACGTGTGGAGTGCGGTGTCGTCGTCGGAAACCTCGCAGTGTTGACACCGGGGTGTGACCTCACGATGGATGCGAAACAGATAGCTACCGAAGCATCCATGCCCGGTAACGATCTGCGTCGCACGATACGTGAGGTCACCATGCTGCCTCTGCAGCCAATCGTCCATGATCGGTCTCACCGCCGCGATGATGGTGGCACCCCACTTGGGTTGCTCAAGTCGCACCCTCCATGACTCCATGAGATCCTGGCGGAGTTGGGACCGCCGGTCATCGATTTCTCGAGACGCAGGCCTGTGGTCCCGCTCCAGCGCCTCCTTGCGCCATTGGAACAATGACGCAAGGGCTCTCGCTTCCAGGTCCCATGGAGGGGTCCCGGCTAGGAGACATGCAGCCTCTCCGGAGATCGTGCGGTAGCCCCTTATTGTTTTGACGGCCAAGGTCCTCAACGGTCTGTTAAGGAGCGTTGAGTTGTTGGCCGTCAACCGCGCCGCCCATACGGGAGCCCCGTATAGGGCCATACTCCGCACGATCCCCAGGTACAGTCTCCTGCAGGAAGCGTTGGGTCCCTTTAGGTTGGGCATCAGTCGCGAAAGCGCGACCGATGCCTGTGTCACCTTGGGGACCAAACTTCGGAAATGTGGTCCGAAGTTCCATCGGCTATCAAGTACGATCCCTAGATACTTCATCGAGGGCTTGATGCCGATGCTAACGCCTCCCACATTTATGCTGGATCCTTCAGGTGGACCGTTCCGAGGTCTGTGAAAACACAGAACCTCGGACTTGTGCAAGGCCACCTCCAGTCCCAGCCGCCGTATCCGACCCACGACTTGAGCAACACCCGTCGTGACCTTGAGTGCTGCCTCCTGGTACGTTGCACCCCGCGCCGTGACGAGGGTATCGTCGGCGTAGCACGTTACGCCGACGCCCTCAGGCAACGCACCCCGCAGCACCCAGTCGTAGCCGATGTTCCACAGAAGCGGCCCCAGGACCGACCCCTGCGGAACACCGCACGACACATCTCGCCGAGCTGGCCCGAGCCAGCTGGGGAAAGCTATGGCCCTCTCAGAGAGATAGGCCCCGACAATACGACGGAGGTAGAGAGGCGTTTCGTGATACACGAGCGCCTCCCTAACGCAGCTCCATGGCAAGGTGTTGAACGCGTTGGCGATGTCAAGAGACACCGCCACCACCACCTTGCCCTGTGAGACTGCTTCCTCCGTCAGGCTCTTGACGCGCATGATCGCGCTCACGGTGGAGCGTCCCCGACGGAAACCGTACTGGTTGTCCGCCAGGTCTGGCCCCACCGTCGAGAGATGCTCGACGAGGCGTTCCGCGATAATTCGCTCAAAGAGCTTACACACCTCGTCGAGCAACACGATCGGCCGGTATCCGGACGGTGAGTCCACCGGCCGCCCCGCCTTACGAATCAGGACCAGTTTCCCCGTCCTCCACACCTTGGGAAACTGGCCCCTTTCGAGGCATGCGCTAAAGAGCCCCATCAGTCGAGGCCCGAGTTCTTCGAGGGCCAGGACCCATGCACGGCCAGGAATGCCGTCGGGTCCGGGGGCAGTGATTTTCCGGCGTTTAAGCCGGAGTACTGCCGCACCTAGCTCCCCCACCCTGACTTCGGGTACGTCGTCTTCACTGATGCTATCCGCGTCGTGCAGAGACGGAGCCATGCGCGGAGGGACGTGCTCCTCCGCGCTCGTCGGAAACAGGGAGCCCATGACCCGCTCCAGCTGCTGCGGCTGGAGACTCTGGGTCAGTGGGGGCGCCCTAGGTCGGAGTTTCTCCCTGACCTGTAGGTACGGGCGCCCCCATGGGTTCTGCTGCAGGGTTTCCAGGAGCTCCTCGCGGGCCGCCGTCTTGGCCCGCTTTATTGTCTCCTGGAGATTACCTTTAGCCTCCCTGTAAGCCTGATAAAGCTCCGCCTCTCGGGTTGCCGCGTCGTCTGGGCGGCGATGCCTCCGGCGAAACCTGGTGTACTGGCGGCGGGCGGAGATGCATGCTGCGCGCAGCTGTGCAATCTCCGGCGACCACCAGTACACCTGCTTCCTTGCCGGTCTGGGTGTAACCCTAGGCATCGCCGCATCACAGATTTGCGACATGGCTCTCCTGAACCACTCCGCCTCGGCATCCACATCGGCAGGCCGGTCCGGTGCCGGAATCCAGGCCTGCACGATGGATGCCTCCAGGAGAGCCTCCCGATCCAGATGGTGAAGTGCCCAACGCGGATCCGGGGGATTTTCTACCGGCTGTGGGAGGTCAGGTGGGGGGACGACATCGAATCGGATGTACCGATGGTCCGAGTGCGTCTCCTCACCCTCCTCCACGTGCCAGCCAGTAATACGGGCGGCGAGGGCAGAGGTCGCGAACGATACGTCCACGACCGAGCTGGTCCCCCGCCGCCAGAAGGTGGCGACATTCCCCCGGTTGAGGACCTCCAGACCACGTGTTCTGGTCCAGTCCTCAAGAAGCCTCCCCTTGTCCCTGGTTTCCCGGGAGCCCCACGCCTCACTCCAGGCGTTGAAGTCTCCCAGGAGCAGGACAGGGCGAGGACGGCACGCAGCGAAGACGACGTCGAGCTCAGTGAGCCATAGCTCAAACTGAGTCTCGTCCAGTGTCGGCGAGATGTAGGTGGCCACGACTGCCAACCCGTCATATTCCGCCGCAACACACCCGCGGCCCCTTGCAATGATAGCAAGGCGCGAGTTGTCTGCGGCGGACCCCCCGAAGATAAAACAGGCCGAGCCGTCCTCGTCCACCGGGCTTCCCGGGTGGACGTAGTACGGCTCGGCGACCACGGCCAAGTTTATGGACCACTGCCGGATGCTCTGGTACAGAAGATCCTGAGCAGCGCGGCAGCGGTTCAAATTCACTTGCAGGATGCGGATATGGGCGTCAGACATTAATGGACGTCCATATCAGCATCCCGCCGAGACACATCTGGCCATGCAGTAGCGGCACCCCCACCGCTCTCAGCGGACGGACGAGGCTTTGGCCTCGAGGCGGCGCAGGTTGTGCTGCCGACCCGGTGGTCCGCAGTTTTGCCCTCCGCCTCGCATCTAAAGCAGCGAGGCGGGGCATCACAGGCACTTGCCTTGTGACCGGGCCGGCTGCAGCGGAAGCACCGATCGCCCACGGTGACTTCCGCTGTGCACTGCACTCCGACGTGCCCCACCACCATGCACCGGAAACATCTAGTTTCCCGGGCACGAAGGAGGTGCACCTGCGCCTTTAGGAAGCCCCCTACGAGGAGGCTTCGTCCGTCCGTCACTTTCAGTGCCGCCGCGACGGGGCACTGGACGACTGTCATCCCATGACCAGTGGTGCCGAAGGAGATGTCTCCAGCCTTCACCTGGTCACGGGGGCAGCCGCCCGCCTCCACGACGGCGGAGATTACTTCCTCCGTCGTGGCCGCGTCATCCAGACCCGTGATGCGCAATGCAGCGCATTTGGTGGGCCTGGTGACGCGGACGGCTTCTGCGTCCAGCGCGTCCCTAAGCTGCGCTGCTAGGGCGTCAGCTTTAGGGCCGCTGGAGGCGCCGGAGACCTCGAGGAGGCGAGCCCCGGTGCGTGTCGTCTTGCACCGGAGACCCCCCTGGATATCGAGGGCTGAGAGGTTGACTGAGGACTTCACGGTCCTCAGGACATCAGCGTACCCCACACCCCTCTCCACACCCTCCGTCGTCACCGTAAGGACGACGGCTGTGGAGCGAGGAGCGCGGGGCCTCTTCGGCGCCTTCGCCGCGGCGGCTTTGGCCACTTTCTTGGCCGCTTTCTTGGCGGCCTTCGTCTTCCTCTTCTTGGCCCCCACTACCTCCCATCCCTCCCGTCCGGAGGGATGTAAAGGAGCAGCGGGAGCGTTAGAGGAAGAGGAGGCGGCAGGGGTGCCGCTCTTCTTGCCGCGCCCCTTCGCCTTCCGCGCCTGGGCCGCGGTCTCGGCCGGCAACCGGTACGCTGGAGCGGACTGGGGCGGAGCGGGGCGGCGGACAGCGGGTGTGCCGCTTGGTCCTGGAGCGGGAGAACCGCTAACAGCCGCCGCGTATGAGAACGCGGGACGTGCTAGCGGAGGGCGGTACGCCCGGTCCTCCAGGACCGCGAGGCGCCTCTCGATCGCCGTCAGGACCTGTACCATAGTCGGCACAGGCTGTGGGGGCGATCCGGGCGCCGTGTTGGGCACCGTGGTGGGCGCCATGGTGGGCGCCGTGGTGGGCGCCTTTTTGGACGCCGTGGTTGGCGCCGTCGTGGGCGCCTTGGTGGGCGCCGTGGTGGGCGCCGTGGGTGGCGCCGTCTTCGGCGCTGGTCCAGCCGTCGGAGGAGGAGGCGGCAGCATGGGACCGGGAGGCGCCTTGACCACCTTGGTCAAGTCAGCGACCTCCCGCCACAAGTCATCCATCTGCTTCCTGGAAGCAGCGAGCTCCGCCTCCAGGCTCGTCACCTGCTTCCGGAGCCTCGCCTCCTCCTTAGTGACGCTCCGCGCGAGGAGCTTGTTGAGGGAAGATTGGGCTTCATCCACCAATGAAGCCACAATCTTCTTCCTCCCCGCCACGTTTCTGTTGCCCCGCATGGCCGCGTTCATGCGGGCAAAAACGCTCATCAGCTCCCGCGCGGGCGGCCCACCGATTTCCCGGCGACTTCGCTGGGACAGTTGGACCGAGGACGGAGGAGGAGTTGGCGGCCGCCTTCTGTACGCGTCGAGACGCGTACGCACCGTCTTGACCGGCACCTCCTCCTCCGAATCGGTGGAGAGGAGGGACCCCCACCCGGAGCAGCTGGTGCTACGGTCGCGCGGCGGTCCCCCCTTCTCCTCGAGGGTCCTCTTCTTCGTCGCAGAAGAGCGGCCCTTCTTCTTCACACTGCTGGGAGCTGACCCATCGTCAGTCCCAGCAGCATCAGTTCCTTGGGGCGTCGACATCGCGCTGCAGCTAGGCGGCGCGGCGCGAGCCCCCAAATCAATTTGCATCGGAGTCCGTGATGGATGCGTAAAGTCGTCGGTTGATACTGCCCGGGAAAGGGCAGTATCGGGACCGGGGGTATCGTCGGGTTCACTATTCATAATGATCACAATTTTTATTGGCACCAAGTTCAGACTAAATACGTTCGGTCACCCAACTTGCCACTGCGTTACCGTGGTCAAGTTGGGGTCCAGGGCGGACGGCGAGGACGTAGTATCTAATCACTTGGGGCCCCGCCCCTAATTGGTATAGGTAATGTAAATATTTAGTTAGTTTCAATTGTAAATGTTTAATTTGTTTATCTTTTTCTGTTTTCACAAGATTCTCGTCATGTGGCACAGTGATATCGACAATTACTGCAAGGCGCTTTAATTCTTACACATTAAAAAAAAATATGCTACGTTGAATTCCCAGCTGATGAGAAAATCATGGCCGAAAGCGAGATTTATAAAACGTTTTTACTTTCACTTATCTTCTATAATAATAATATTATAAAGCCGAAGAGTTTGTTTGTTTGAACGCGCTTATCTCAGGAAGAACGGGTTCGATATGAAAAATTATGTTTGTGTCGAAAGGTGCATTTATCGAGGAAGGCTATAGGCTATATAACATCACCCTACGATCGATAGGAGCGGGGCAGCAGTGACATATGTTTCTAAAACGGTGAAAGTTTATTTGTTTTGACAACTTTTGTTCAAATGGTTAATGTTATGTTAAAATGATGTACTGATTGTTTTTTTCTTTTAAGTCCAAAAAAAAGTCTGCGGTAGCGTAGGTACATCTATACAGAGTGAATTTTTGAAAAGGGCTTGGATAGCCAAATCCGAAACTTAAGGAATAGCGAAAAATGCTCAAAGGAGTCACGAGCCCAATTTTGATGATACTTAAAACCTCATCATTAGATTTTTGGAAAACCAATTATCCTAGCTGGGAATCGAACCCATTTATTAAAAAAAAACACACCCTATATTATTACACCATACGAGAGTGTTACTATTAAGGATCTTATTCTGGGAGGTAATGACATACGGCAAACTAAAGGAAAGAGCTCATCTTTAACAAAATACATTTTATTTTTCTTACGTTAACTGATTAATTGTTCAAAATGTAGACCATTGTTTTCAATACATAGCTGGATTCGAGACATCAAGGCACGTACTGCATTCAATATTACAATGTTATTGATTCCGTTTAGAATATTCTCCAAAGAACAGTCTTCAAGTCATCAACTGTATCATACGTGTCTGTAAATTTCGTTTTTAACATACCCCCAGAGAAAGTAATCTAAGGGGGTAAGATCCGGGAATCTTGCTGGCCAAGGCACTCCTGTGCAACGCATGGTCCTCTATTATTCAAACAGTTCATTCAAATTTTTAACATATTTAAAAGTCGTCAACGTTCCGTCATAAATTTTAAAATAAAATACTCTGTCCTTTAAAATTCTGCACCAACAATTAAATGAAAATCGCACCTGGCGAGGCGCTTCGGCAAAGGATTAGTTTGTGACCAGTAATGTTTATTATTTCGATTATACATTCAATTATTAGAAAAATTTGTTTCGTCAGAAAATAAAATGGATAAGAAATGTCTGTCGTTGTCGAGTTTCCGATTTAACCAATTGCAAAAATCAAGCCGTCTTAAATTATCTCCTGGATGTAACTTTTGCACAATGCGTCCAGAGCGGTAACAGTTATACTTTTTATATTTTTTTAAAACTTTATATATCGTAGCCGTAGCCTGAGAGACACTTGAATGGTTTCAGCTACGTTTCGGGTGGAATTAGCGGGGAATGACTCAAAATAGGTCTACTTTAAAATTTTACCAGCCTGCCAGAATCATTCAGAACATAATTTAAAACACGGAATAGTTACGATCTTTTCTGGGATTTCAAATGAAACAAATTATGATACAAAATTTAGGTAGGTACATGAAATATGAATTTTATTAAAATTCCAAATTTTCCTTAAATTTGCCGTATTTCATTACTTCGCAGGATTTGATCCTTAACAGCGACACTATCGTATAGTATAGGATGTGTTTTATTTTTTCAAAATCAACGGGTTCGATTCCCAGCTAGGTTTATTGGTTTTCCAAAAATCTAATGATGAGGTTTTAAGTTTCATCAAAATCGGGCTCATGACTCCTTTGAGCATTTTTCGCTATTCCTTATAGTTTCGGATTTGGCCATCCAAGCCCTTTTCAAAAATTCACCAGTATATTAAGGTTAACTCACTATAACATATATGGAAATCAAATTCGTTTTAAAGTAATTATTTGCGATAGATATTATTACGAGCGATGCGAAGGGAAGAATAATTACAGCCGACGGGAACGGGAAAAATTCTAAATTACCACGCGGACGACCGCTAGTATTCTATAAGGGGAAGGAGGGAATTCGATTTTTGTTGAACGTGTGGCGGGTAGCTTTTTAGGTTACCTCTGGCGCTCCGCAAAAATCGGGTTCCCAGACACTCACATACCGAACAACGTTTCTTGTCCTGCACCTGGAGCTAGTTAGGAATAACTAGTTCTTCTGTGCGGGACTATCAACTAATCAAGCATTACCTTGACATTGGCGAAATCATCGAAGAACATCGATAGAGCAACGTTTAAAAAAAAGAGAAGAAGATGAACGGGAAGGAGGTATTGAGATAGTGTATAAAATCGATATTAAGATTTTGAGTTCGACCGATTTCGTTCAATTTAGCACGAACGTGTAAATTAATAGTGGGATACCTCATTGACACAACCTTTCCAGGGCCAAATTAGGGAATGAAAAATGTCCAAGAAATAGGTTTTTAATTATTTATCTCTCTCTTTTCTCAAAATAATACTATCAAATCAAACCAAATCAAATCTAAATGCAGCAAACACACTTTTTTAAGGTCAAGACATCCACCCATTCGATTACCACACGCCCGAGAAGAAGGGCAAGAAACTCGGTGGGGTCAACATATTTTTTACGTAATTTATAGTATATATTATTGATTACACATATATATTTATAGGCAGCATGTGAAGAATATTACCTATATTATTTCCAGGCATCTCTGTCATCAATAATCGTTAGTTGAGTAATACGCTTTATTCATTAGATACTCTTTAATAGTAGTTTCAAACTTTCCCTCGGTAAGATCTAATATAGATTTAGGTATTTTATTGTAAAATCGGACACTACTCGTATTACCTAGAAAATAATGATAACTGGACTTAACTAGTCTTAGTTCAGGGACAACTATGTTGTGTTTATTTATTGGATTATGACTATGAACGTCGTCGTCGCTATTTTATCAAACTTATCAAGATATTTCAGAGCATGCAAAAAATATTCTCATAGATATATTGAGATAGAGTTTATACTCTACTTTTCGGGGTCACTCACACAAATTCATCTCTCTAAGGTGGGTGAAGATTATTCATAACTATTCAACAACATTGCAAATCGACAATTTAACCCACGCTGGAAACTATTTATTTCCTGTGGTATGCAAAGCGGTAAAACAGTTATTTGTTTCAATACATATAACACTCAAATAAAAGCAATAGCATCGATTTTCAACAATTACATCAATTTTATTTGAGAAGTTGGTTGATTGAAACTCAACTCCGCCATGCTCATAATCTTGGAAGTAACAACTCTAATTGAAACATTTTTAGTATTGGACAAAATCTTTTTCGAGGAAGTAAATTAAGGACTACAAATCCCACACACAAAATCTTTGTGTATACGTTTAATGACACAGACAGACAGACACATATCACGCCTATATCCCCGAAGGGGTAGGCAGAGGTGCATTACACACCCACAATTTGCCAGTATTTTTGGTCCCACATAATAGAGGGCAAGCCTATTGCCGTCACCAGGCACAGACACATATAATAAGTTATGTCCAAAATGGCCAAATTAATTTAATAAAAAGTAGCAGCTATATTTTAATTTTGAAAAAAATGTAAACCCGTTCCCTTTCGATGAAAAGTTGATTTTATTATTTAAACATTTAATTCAGATATTACAAATCCATAATTTATTAGTATTATTAGTTCGGATACGGCGACAGTGTATACGACGACCGCGTTGGTCTATGGTTACAAACGATATTTATCTTATGACTATGTTAGTTGTGTTAGTGATTATTTTAAGATATATTTTACGTGACCGCACCAATCGTACGCGTCATAAGGTGGCGATACATTGACGATTCGTAACTACAATCTATTGTCTTCAGAATGCTGTTACGACGCCGAATACTGTTCAGTACTGACACTGTCTTGTTACGGAGTATGGCATAGAAGTCCGCAGTGTAACTATTTGCGAACATACCCGATGCACTGCAATAACGAGGCAATCCCAACTAACACTCTGAATCCGTTATTATACTGTATGCGTAGGGCATTCAAGGATCGCTGAGTGTAGCTAGCCCACAGACCTCCCGTGTACAGATTTTGACAGTAGGCCTTAAATTTGTAATTTTTATTTGTTGGCTACATCTAAAATCTGCGGGCCAACATGTTGCCTCTAACCGCCAATGCCCTGCGCTCTCTGTCCATGTCTATATCGTCTTTAAGTCCGTCAGTAACCCAATGACCTAAGTATTTAAACTCATTCACCCTTTTGAGTATCTCTCCATTAAGAGTAATTGGAGGTACGTGTTCAGGTAGTTTACCGTCAGCCTTAAAGACCATACAGACACTTTTCTGCGTGTTGTAGGATAACCCATGCTCCCTCGCGAACCTACTACACACCTGCAGTAAGTCTCTAAGTGCCCCTACCGTTGGGCTAAGCAGCACCATATCGTAAGCGTAACTAATGCTACGAGTACACATCTCGTGCATGACAGCCGACGTGCTTACTGCTGAGCCGCGCGATAAGGTCATTGATATACAGGTTGAAGAGCCGAGGTGACTTAAGCCTGCCTCACTCCACACTCCAACCTATACAGCTGCGAGATAGCCTGATCCCACTTCACGCAGTTAGACTGGTTACCGTACCAAAACCTGGGCCGTTTTTAAACTATTGGGGGCCCTGGGCATGGTAGGATAATGGGGCCCCTATTTTTTTTAAGTAGCCCCTCAAAGCCGCATCGCCCCCACGTTCATTGTCGATCGTCCAAAGTAGAATTCCTGTGGCGCTGTCGGAGTTTGGACACCTATATATGGCCTCTGTCGCGAAGTTGGGTCGGGTGTTATCACGCATCTTTTGGGTCGAGTTTTATCCCACGTCGCATCCGTGAGTGAATCTGCGTGCTGCAGGCCTGGGGCTTTGCAGACAGGACTGCGGGTGGCTACCCCGCGTCCTTAGGTCCCGATCATGAAGGTCGATGGTCTAGAGCGTAGATGAGCCGATGGCCGTCGACTATGAAACTTAGTTGGGGGGTACACTCCCTCTCCCTCTCGGCAGTTTCCTTAAAGACACGGCCACGATCTACCTACTGCCACTGGAGACCATGGTTCGAAGCATGGTCTCCAGAGAGAGGTATCCACACCCAGACCCATGACGAGGAACCGGCGCTTATACGGCTGGATGGATTTCGACGAATGGGGTCTCAAATAAAAGATACCTATTTATGAAAGGAATTTATCTCCCGATTGTCATTGGGTAGGTACATAAAATGTGAGCAAAAGGTAAATACTACGGGCTTTTTGGCGCCAAATATTTTTATATTTTTAATTACTTTTCTTTGTGTTGTGACCATTATTCATATTTATTTATTTAATCTTAGAACACAGGTACATAATATACCTATTATCTCCAAGATGTCACAGAATATAAAAGCTCGAACCATGTTCTACCTATACAGGCATGGAGATTACAATTACCTATCTCAGACACTGAATTATCGTACTTAATAGCACTATCTAATTCAAATTATAATAAAACTTTCAATAGAGCTTGAGTGGTAGACATTTTAGGGGAGATGTTTGAAATTTTAAAGTTTGTCGCAGGAAGTAGGGGGCTCCTAACCATCGCGGGGCCCTGGGCAAGTGACCATTGTGCTCAATGGGAAAGATGGGCTTGACCAAAACTGAAATATACGTAACACCTCTGTAGGCACGCCCACCCCCTCCAGCTTTCTCCAAAGCGTGTCATGTGATCATGTGGCACAAAATCAAAAGCCCTGGAGAGATCTAAGAAGCATGCATACACAGGCGTTTGTCGAGAGGTGTAGTACTAGACGGTGTGCTTGAAACTCATTATCGCGCTCTCTGTTGAAAGTTCTGGCCTGAAACCGAACTGCGCGTCATGTATTTCAATGTATTTGTCCAATTGAGTATCAAGCAGACCGTCAAGCACCTTCGCTATTACAGTAGCTAACGATATAGGTCTTTAGTCACGACCGTCAGACATATCCCCTGTCTTGTTCTTGGGTATCGGTATAACATTTGTTTTTATACACTCCAATGGAAGATATGAGTGACTCAGGCATAGTGAGTAAAACATAGACAAAACTCGAGGCAGATGCCTGCATATTTAAGGTGCTCAATGCTGAGACCGTCATGACCCGGTGACTTACCTCTGGCTATTTTATTAATTCTCCTGGCCACCTCTTTAGCCGTAAATCCGCCCGCAGCAGTGAGCTTTCCCTCGGAAGGACCCATGGGAGACACATTCCTGAAGCGTTGCGCAAACGCCTCAACAATGCGCAGTACCTGAGACTCCCCATCGACACTTTCAGGTCGCCTAGATCTCACATTCAATTTATTTGTGGCTTTCCAAAATTTATTGAATATCTTTGAAGAGTGAAGGGATGCAATTTAATCCATCTTAAACTGATCCTGCTGTTTCATGCACCAGCTCAATCTACTTTTAAAGATTTTACGGCTCACCTTCATCTCTTCAAAGAGCTGTCCAACCCCAGGTCTACCACCCTGTAACCACATCCTATACTTAAGTCGCGCTGTGTGGTGCGCCTCTTTAACGTGCGCATTCCAGCCCACAACTCGATTACCGCCCTTCCCGCGTTTCAAAACTGCGTAGGTTTCAATTGCCGCTTCCGACAGAATTGAGACAATAGTACTATACAGTGTATCTAGTTCCTTCATGTGTCCCGGTTCGCTACAAAGACCATCGGCACACTGTCTGAACGATTCAGGAAAATGAACTTCTTTAAGCCTTGTATTACACAAAATTGCAAACTGATTTATCTGTTCGGTGTTCCTCTCCCCCCACACAGCTTTGTTCACGGGAATTGAGCTATCCTGGATTTTAGTCCTTACACAATTTAAATTAGATTTAATAGTCATAGGCAGGTGGTCAGGCCAATAAACACCGTAATTTATGTAAATATCGGATATTGTACTTAATGCAGTCTGTGTCACAACGCAATAATTGAGCCATGTTCTACTACGGTGCACACCGCATAAAAATGTATATACAATTGATGAAAGGCAACAAAATCTTACGTGCCAGCCGCTGTGGCACAGCCAATTAAAGTCCTGGGCGTCTCGGACTAAGGTACGTTTAATAAGTAAAAATAGAGGTACGTATAGCAGAGGAAAGGTCATTTAAGTTTATTGCTTTGAACTTAATTGTCCGAAATGAAAGAGCTCAAGTCGTAACCTATAAAATGCGTTTATACTCCAACAAGTCAGAACAACAGCACTCGCAAAATTAAAACGAAAAAAAAAACCGGTCAATTGTCGGGCCACACATAGAATATGGTCCCGTAGTCACCCATAAAAGCTTCTATAACTCCGGAACCAACAGAGTTACTATAATTTTTATTAAAAGCGCGTTACATGGACTATCATCATGATTTTTTTCTTATATTTAGAGCCAGCCGTTTAGCTTTTAGAGGGGGGAACGACCTGTTTTAACAAAAAAGTGCGTTGTAAAATTCTTCTGTTTTTAAAAACGTGGCTCCACCGATGATCATCGATGATTTCGCCAATGTCAAGGTAATACTTGATTTTTCCCGCACAGAAGAACTAGTTACACTGAACTAGTTCGCGGTGAGGGAAAAGGAAACGTTGTTCGGTATTGCAATTGAGCGTTTAGGATTTTTACCCAGCGCCTGAGTTAACCTAAAAAGCAACCTGTCACGCGCTCCGCAAAAACCCAAGTCCGCGCTATAAAGTTAAATATCTCGCAAACGGACACTTAAATCAAAAAAATTACTTAGTAACCTCTCAACGTTTTAAAAATACCTATCTAATGAGACCTTACACTATAACTGTAGGGTAAACGCGAGAAATAAAAATCATCCCAACATTGCGTACCTTTAAAGGAGGTATCGCAAAAATAAATTATTCGTCATAATTTTACTGTAGCACGTTGTCGGTGTAGTACACAAATACACTTTATCTATGCATTATTTTTCGGGTTCCGAGACTTGAACTGCGGAACCCTAAAATTGGTCAAACGTACAAATATCCTAATAATCTGTCTGTATTATATGAGTATATTAATGTAAGAATTAAGCCTAGAGAGGTAAAACTAACAGATTGCTGACTGGCAAGGTTCCCGGAATGCTAAATAGGTTAACACATTGGACTATTTTTCAACCGACTTCCAAAAAAAGAGGAGGTTCTCAATTCGACTGTATATTTTTTTATGTTTGTTACCTACCTCATATCTGGACTGGATGAACCGATTTTGAAAATGTTTAATTGGAGATTAAGTTAAATTGTATGAATTGAATTTATGAATTGAATTTGAATTGAATTGAATTAAATATTCAATTAAAAATTGAATTTGAATTTAAATTAGGTTTGATATCTGAATTTATTTTTTGGTTGTATTTAATCATTTATGCAATTTATTAACTTAAAACTTAAACAACTTAAATAGTGTTTTAAGTCATTGTAAGTACACTAACATACTATGGGTCTTGAGACGCCTGAAAAACATTTTATTTATTTATTATTATTTCAATTTGGCCCTTTTTTTGGTAGTTTGAAATCGGTTGCTGTGCCAATTTTTTATATACCACTAGCTGACCCAGCAAACGTTGTTTTGCTTTAGGGGTGGACTACCCTTAACATTTAGGGGGATGAAAAATAGATGTTGTCCGATTCTCAGTCTCTCTTCAATATGCACACAAAATTTTATGAGAATCGGTCAAGCCGTTTCGGAGGAGTTTAACTACAAACACCGCGACACGAGAATTCTATACGAGTACTAGTGGTCGCCCGCGACTTCGTCCGCGTGGTAATTTGGATTTTTTCCCGTTCCCGTCGCGCCGCGTCATATTTTGAACAATTCACACAATATCTTTATAAATTGTAGCCTATGTGTTATTCTGGTGTATAAACTATTTTATTGTAAAGTTTCATTAAAATCCATTCAGTAGTTTTTACGTGAAAGAGTAACAAACATCCATCCATCCATACATACATACTCACAAACTTTCGCGTTTATAATATTAGTAGGATATTAGATGTTATGATTATGAAGATGAGACTATGTTTATGATTTGGAGGGGCTCGTGGTCTAGTGGTAACCGACAATGGTAACAGATTGCAAAGGTTAAGCAACATCTGGTCAGGCCGGTCTTAGGATGGGTGACTATTTCTTAAGATACTTAGACTCATCCGTCCCTCGGAAAGCACGTTAAGCCGTAGGTCCCGGTTGTCATACGAACATCTATGGCAGTCGTTAGGGGTAGTTGGAGCCCTTATATAAAAATCCGACCGGTCTAACTACAGAACTTCGACATCGCCTATGGGTTGTGGAGGTCAGATGGCAGTCACTTCTCCTAAAATATTACGAAGTTCAGTCACATCGCAGTTAGACTGAACTTCTCAGAAAGCCGACCCCAACTGAGTAGGGAAAAGGCTCGGTGAATGATGACTATGTTTATGATTTACGATAAATAAGAAGGCGATTCGAATTCTCTAGTCTTAAGAAGCATCGCTCTGCTGTTTAGCGATATCCTAATTATTTTTACACTGCAACGAATAGCGTACTTATTTCAGAATTTCGAACTGCGTATTGTCTGTCACTACGTCAGTCAGTCGCGGAACGATGTTATTTACTTTAACAGAAGAACACACATTAATTTATTGAATGATAATGTTAACATTCTTTAAATATAAACAGCCTTACGTTTCTACAAATTAATTGCTTCCTTTTCTTAAATAAAACTTGTATTAAGTATACTTTTCTTTCAGTAAAGCTTTTTTTTGTATTTTGCTGTTGTTTCCTGCTGTCAACGGCGTGTAAAGATTGTGTTGAAATTTTGCACGACTCAATGGCTCTTACATAAAAATAAAGGTTGTACATTTGACCAGTCACTGGCAAAATCATCTATGATTTTATATATTTTCTAATTCTTGTTTAGAATACCCAATACCGCCGGGCGCCACTGGAAATGTGTGTATACCAGATACGCCCGATTATAAAAAGAATACCCAATTTTCTAACCTTCGAATAAACTTTATAAAGGCGGCGAGCACTCGGACCCCAGTGTCTCAACCCCAAACTGCTCAAATATTCGCATATTTACGCCATTTGAGGCCTTCAGCAGCAGCGCCGGCACATCCAGATGTGCTTGGATTTGGCTCCTGTCTTTAAAGTAACCCTAATTAATAACCCTAATTAATAAACGTAATTGTTTATTAATTAGGGTTGTTTATAGAAATAAATTTCTCACAATATTCACAGTACATCGGATTTACTACAGAACTTAGATATCGCCCATGGGTTGTGGAGGTCAGATGGCAGTGGCTTCACGGAAAATATCGAAGTTCAGCCGCAAGCCGTTAAACTGGAAACCCGACCCCAACTGTGTTGGGAAAGAGTGGATGATGATTTACTAGTATAGTATTCTTATATCTGTGACAGAACCTACATCGTATCACAGATATAAAAATACTATACTAGTAAATAATCATGTTAAAAATTAAATAGTTTGTTTTTTTTTTTTTTTTTTTTAGTTCCGCGACCAAGGCCGCGGCCGCTTTAACGTCCGTTGCCGGGCGTCTCTGGTTACAAGCAGAACGTATTTCCAGTGGCGCCCGGCGGACTTTGACCACCTCTGTGGTCTCTGCGGGGGGTTGGGTCGGGATGAGAATCCCGCGTCGTTGGGGTAGGGTTTTATCCCGCGTCAATGAGTGAATCTGGTTGCGTGCTATGGGGCAAAGGCCCCGCAGCACGCAACCCTTCTAGCCTGCTTCTGTAAGGACGACGGGTGGCGATCCCGCCGTCCTCAGGCCCCGATCATGGAGGTCGATGGTCTTGGGCGTAGATGAGTCTGCGGCGGCCTCGCCGCTGACTACGGAACTCGGCGGGGAGGGCACGCTCCCTCTCCCTCTCGGCCGCCTCCTTCGCGAGCACGACTTGCTCGCAGAAGGACACGGCCGCGTTCCACCTACTCCCGCTGGAGACCATGGCTTGAAGCATGGTCTCCAGCGAGAGGGTATCCACGCCCAGACCCACTACGAGGTCCCGGCGCTGACTCGCCCACGCTGAGCACTCCACCAACGTGTGGAGTGCGGTGTCGTCGTCGGAAACCTCGCAGTGTTGACACAGGGGTGTGACCTCACGATGGATGCGAAACAGATAGCTACCGAAGCATCCATGCCCGGTAACGATCTGCGTCGCACGATACGTGAGGTCACCATGCTGCCTCTGCAGCCAATCGTCCATGATCGGTCTCACCGCCGCGATGATGGTGGCACCCCACTTGGGTTGCTCAAGTCGCACCCTCCATGACTCCATGAGATCCTGGCGGAGTTGGGACCGCCGGTCATCGATTTCTCGAGACGCAGGCCTGTGGTCCCGCTCCAGCGCCTCCTTGCGCCATTGGAACAATGACGCAAGGGCTCTCGCTTCCAGGTCCCATGGAGGGGTCCCGGCTAGGAGACATGCAGCCTCTCCGGAGATCGTGCGGTAGCCCCTTATTGTTTTGACGGCCAAGGTCCTCAACGGTCTGTTAAGGAGCGTTGAGTTGTTGGCCGTCAACCGCGCCGCCCATACGGGAGCCCCGTATAGGGCCATACTCCGCACGATCCCCAGGTACAGTCTCCTGCAGGAAGCGTTGGGTCCCTTTAGGTTGGGCATCAGTCGCGAAAGCGCGACCGATGCCTGTGTCACCTTGGGGACCAAACTTCGGAAATGTGGTCCGAAGTTCCATCGGCTATCAAGTACGATCCCTAGATACTTCATCGAGGGCTTGATGCCGATGCTAACGCCTCCCACATTTATGCTGGAACCTTCAGGTGGACCGTTCCGAGGTCTGTGAAAACACAGAACCTCGGACTTGTGCAAGGCCACCTCCAGTCCCAGCCGCCGTATCCGACCCACGACTTGAGCAACACCCGTCGTGACCTTGAGTGCTGCCTCCTGGTACGTTGCACCCCGCGCCGTGACGAGGGTATCGTCGGCGTAGCACGTTACGCCGACGCCCTCAGGCAACGCACCCCGCAGCACCCAGTCGTAGCCGATGTTCCACAGAAGCGGCCCCAGGACCGACCCCTGCGGAACACCGCACGACACATCTCGCCGAGCTGGCCCGAGCCAGCTGGGGAAAGCTATGGCCCTCTCCGAGAGATAGGCCCCGACAATACGACGGAGGTAGAGAGGCGTTTCGTGATACACGAGCGCCTCCCTAACGCAGCTCCATGGCAAGGTGTTGAACGCGTTGGCGATGTCTAGAGACACCGCCACCACCACCTTGCCCTGTGAGACTGCTTCCTCCGTCAGGCTCTTGACGCGCATGATCGCGCTCACGGTGGAGCGTCCCCGACGGAAACCGTACTGGTTGTCCGCCAGGTCTGGCCCCACCGTCGAGAGATGCTCGACGAGGCGTTCCGCGATAATTCGCTCAAAGAGCTTACACACCTCGTCGAGCAACACGATCGGCCGGTATCCGGACGGTGAGTCCACCGGCCGCCCCGCCTTACGAATCAGGACCAGTTTCCCCGTCCTCCACACCTTGGGAAACTGGCCCCTTTCGAGGCATGCGCTAAAGAGCCCCATCAGTCGAGGCCCGAGTTCTTCGAGGGCCAGGACCCATGCACGGCCAGGAATGCCGTCGGGTCCGGGGGCAGTGATTTTCCGGCGTTTAAGCCGGAGTACTGCCGCCCCTAGCTCCCCCACCCTGACTTCGGGTACGTCGTCTTCGCCGGTGCTATCCGCGTCGGGCAGAGACGGAGCCATGCGCGGAGGGACGTGCTCCTCCGCGCTCGTCGGAAACAGGGAGCCCATGACCCGCTCCAGCTGCTGCGGCTGGAGACTCTGGGTCAGTGGGGGCGCCCTAGGTCGGAGTTTCTCCCTGACCTGTAGGTACGGGCGCCCCCATGGGTTCTGCTGCAGGGTCTCCAGGAGCTCCTCGCAGGCCGCCGTCTTGGCCCGCTTTATTGTCTCCTGGAGATTACCTTTAGCCTCCCTGTAAGCCTGATAAAGCTCCGCCTCTCGGGTTGCCGCGTCGTCTGGGCGGCGATGCCTCCGGCGAAATCTGGTGTACTGGCGGCGGGCGGAGATGCATGCTGCGCGCAGCTATGCAATCTCCGGCGACCACCAGTACACCTGCTTCCTTGCCGGTCTGGGTGTAACCCTAGGCATCGCCGCATCACAGATTTGCGACATGGCTCTCCTGAACCACTCCGCCTCGGCATCCACATCGGCAGGCCGGACGACGGCTGTGGAGCGAGGAGCGCGGGGCCTCTTCGGCGCCTTCGCCGCGGCGGCTTTGGCCACTTTCTTGGCCGCTTTCTTGGCGGCCTTCGTCTTCCTCTTCTTGGCCCCCACTACCTCCCATCCCTCCCGTCCGGAGGGATGTAAAGGAGCAGCGGGAGCGTTAGAGGAAGAGGAGGCGGCAGGGGTGCCGCTCTTCTTGCCGCGCCCCTTCGCCTTCCGCGCCTGGGCCGCGGTCTCGGCCGGCAACCGGTACGCTGGAGCGGACTGGGGCGGAGCGGGGCGGCGGACAGCGGGTGTGCCGCTTGGTCCTGGAGCGGGAGAACCGCTAACAGCCGCCGCGTATGAGAACGCGGGACGTGCTAGCGGAGGGCGGTACGCCCGGTCCTCCAGGACCGGGAGGCGCCTCTCGATCGCCGTCAGGACCTGTACCATAGTCGGCACAGGCTGTGGCGGCGATCCCGGCGCCGTGTTGGGCACCGTGGTGGGCGCCATGGTGGGCGCCGTGGTGGGCGCCTTTTTGGTCGCCGTGGTTGGCGCCGTCGTGGGCGCCTTGGTGGGCGCCGTGGTGGGTGGCGCCGTCTTCGGCGCTGGTCCAGCCGTCGGAGGAGGAGGCGGCAGCATGGGACCGGGAGGCGCCTTGACCACCTTGGTCAAGTCAGCGACCTCCCGCCACAGGTCATCCATCTGCTTCCTGGAAGCAGCGAGCTCCGCCTCCAGGCTCGTCACCTGCTTCCGGAGCCTCGCCTCCTCCTTAGTGACGCTCCGCGCGAGGAGCTTGTTGAGGGAAGATTGGGCTTCATCCACCAGTGAAGCCACAATCTTCTTCCTCCCCGCCAAGTTTCTGTTGCCCCGCATGGCCGCGTTCATGCGGGCAAAAACGCTCATCAGCTCCCGCGCGGGCGGCCCACCGATTTCCCGGCGACTTCGCTGGGACAGTTGGACTGAGGACGGAGGAGGAGTTGGCGGCCGCCTTCTGTACGCGTCGAGACGCGTACGCACCGTCTTGACCGGCACCTCCTCCTCCGAATCGGAGGAGAGGAGGGACCCCCAACCGGAGCAGCTGGTGCTACGGTCGCGCGGCGGCCCCCCCTAAATAGTTTGTTTTTAAGATAAGATAAGACTATTGTACATTGGTACATTTATTTACAAAAAGAATTACAATAACGATTAGAATGTTCGGGATATTTACCATGTAACATTATTTTATCGAGTCTCCAATATTTCGGCGCTGTTGCAAGCGCCATGATCGCGGAAGAACTCAACGGCTCAAATATGTAATCACCTGCTAGGTTAGCATATTTACTGGAAGGTGTGAAGGTGTAAGGTGTCAACGCATGTAGCGTCCTACAGCAAAGGCCTTCCCATCTTCCACGGTAGCAACGATAGATGACAAGAATTTTTTTTTTATCAAATTTAGTTTTTAAAGTAAGAAAGAAAGAAAGAAAGATTTATTATTCCACACAGGTTACAAAAAATACAAAAACTAAAAAATAAATAATACAAAAAAAAAAAATATGAACCATAAATAAATACATATAAATACACTAGTGTGGAATAAACGGCTGTCCCTCAGCGTAATGCTGTCTGCGTGGTGGTGCAAAACAGACAGCGCTGGTTTTCAGGGACGGCCGGATAGTAGTTACATTGAAATGAAAAACGTCACGCGATCACAAGCAAACAAAGAGAAAGAAAACAAAAGAGAGAAAGGAAAAAAAAAAAAAAAAAAAATATTACAAAAAACATAGGTATTAACAATCACAACTTCAGAACTTGTAAATATTATGGCACGTCCATGCCAACACAAGAGCGTTTTACCACCTTCCCTTCGCTTCCATTCAGTGAATGATCGAAATGAATGACGGAAAACAATGACACTTGCTTACTTACAAAATATATAGGACATGACGCGCGCTCGATCGAAACGGATATTTCGACATCCATCTGTCCGGGGTTTTTTTAAAAATTCAGCCTATATTGCAGCCAGTAAACAAGTCGACCATTCGTAACAAAAATGCGCATTTGTGTAGTGTACCCAATGTGTGTGTGCCCCAATGAAAACTACATCCTGCTATATAGCTATATAATACAAAGTAACAAAGAAGAGAAGAGAAAACTAAAGAGTGGCTCACAGAAAAGGGTCAGGGCTACCCCCCAAAGGTTGCACGGAAAAACAATATCAGGGACTGGACACCCGGTCACGTGCCGTCCATGACAGTACCCACCCTCCATGTCGCCCTAAAACTTAGGGTAAGATATTTAAATATATAAATATAATTCATAAGTAATAAAATATATACTCTTAGTTTGGAGACTCAATATTATGTAAACAAAGATATCAGTAAGTGTTTTAGATTTATACCCAGCCGAATCATTCCAAAACAATACAATGAGAATAGAATAGAGTAGTCCGTACCAGATAAACAAATATCCATAAATATATAAAGCGTTCTACTCAATTGGCACGGACATGCGTTTTTATGTTTCATAATTATACATTATAAGATTAAAATAATAATAATAAATATAAAGAGTAAAAATGTTTCGGAACCCGAGACCTCGAGTCCGTACATAGTACCATTGTGCCACCGAGGTAGTCTTTTACTTTTTAACTTTTCTTTCTTTTTTTTTACTTTTCTTTTACGTTTTACTTTTTAAGTAACACGAATGTCACAATGTTACGTATGTACTATTAATAATTCTAAGTAATCAAAAGTAAATAAAATTACGTTTGGTATTTATATTACGTTTTATTTTAAAATAATATTCATTGGACGTAGAAATAGTACCTACATAGCAGTAGGTACAGTCTTTTACATGGTCGTGCTACGTAGAATCACACCAATTTTTGACGTGATTTTAATCAATTTCAACACCAGTAATATAGAATAGGTATGTACAAATATATATTTTTCCAAGCAATAAAGTTTGTTAACTTTTCGCAAATAATTTTACAATAAGACAGAGAGACATACATCACGCCTAAGACCTCGAAATTAACGACTTATAGCGTCGGATTTTTTATATTAACTTTGACACGTCAAAATGCTTCAAATTTATTTATATAATATAATAATTCGCAAAGAGGACAAAAGTCGTTGAAGCTGAGTGAGGGTCTAAAACAGGCCCTATAGGCACACATAAAAATGGCCAAGTGCGTGCGGGACCACGTATAAGATAGGGAAAGTTACCCGTAAAAGCCTCTATAACTCATGAAAAAAACAGAGTTATACCATCCGTTATAGTTCTCCTTCAAAGTTTATTACACGGACAACCATCATGCTTCTTTTCAGATTCTTCACGCCAGCCGTTTAGATTTAGAGGGGAGGGACACTATGTTTTCGCCAAAAAATGGTCTTCAAAGCGAGACTTTTACTACGGAACCCTGAAAACCTTACGGAATATATTCTGCCTCCATTCATAATGAATTCTCAGATGTTTAAAATACCGTTAAAATGGGTCTTATTCATAATGAGTTACAGAGGTTTTTTTTTTTTTTGTGTTGTGAGGAGTTTCTTCACCTCCGCATATGGCGAAGCCTTTTATCATCTATTAAATTTTTTTGTATTGAAATCACTGCAAGGAGCCTCGTGTTTATTATTTTTATACAATTTATTTTAATATCTTCCTTTTTTACCTAATATATTTATTTATCAATTTTTAATAACTTCTAACTTATATAAATATATAACAAAAACTAAATAACATAACTATTTAGTCCCTGTACCGTTTTTGAGATATACATTCTTGATATTACGAGTAATATTAGTAACAATATCTCTCACCGTCCTCCTTTTACCCACAGCGCTGACTATCCCATGAGTGTATGCCAGAAATGTTTCACTAAAATTTTTCAATAAGTAATTTCAATTTTGCCTATTCAATGTTACACTTAAACTATTTTCAAAATTAAATCTGTCACGCATGTGAATAGGGCAGTCTAATATTAAATGTATAACGGTCTCGTCGACGTCTGGGTCGCAAGCGCACGACGGGCTTGCCCTACACTTGAGACGTGCCAAGTATTCGGCAAACCCGCCGTGCCCCGTCAACAACTGGGTCGTAGTACCGGCGATCGGCATCCTGCGGAGGATACTATACGCTTCCACTGCACAGGGCAGAAAAAGCTTGGTTACGGAGGCGGTCGTACCTTCTTTGTACCGCTGATTCCATTTGCGAAGCGTGTCCTGACGCAGGACACGCTTCACGAATGAAATCGGGTACAAACCGTAGTCCAGTGCTTTCTTCAGTCTCAGAGCCGCTTCCTTGGCGAGTTGGCTCGCTCAATGCCCCCCAGCCCTGCATGGGCCTTGACCCAGAATAAGGATATCTCCTTACCCTGGGCCATGCCTTGTCGAATGGCGGATCTGGTTTCCACTGGCGGACACAATCCGTTTTCTTGTACACCTAACAGATACAGAAGATTCTCTAAAGCTCTACTGGATCTAAACAAAGGGATGAATTTCGAAATGAGGTTTCTTGGTTCAATTTTTTTTTATATCAAAGAGATGCTTCGATATTAAGTAGATGTACTGAATAAATACTTGACCTAGTTTGGCCTGTTCATGCTGGGAAAACGATAACTAACTACTTATACAACCTATGATTAATAGGTTGTATAGTTAGTTATCGTCATCCAATTTAGCCTTTTGCCAACCCATTACATTAGGGTTGACTCACAGTCTAAAAATAATAATCAGCTGAATTATGATATTAAGTGCGACAACCATTTGAAATCTAAAGCCCAATGGCGATATCAAAGTCCTGTTATTGCACAAAAACACATAATAATATACTTTTCCACCGTTATAATTTAATTTTCACTGACCGCTTTCACCTCACGGCATCATCAGAGATTTATACAAAATATAGTTTTAATTCACATAAAAATATCACATACTAGTGGTCGCCCGCGACTTCGTCCGCGTGGTAATTTGGATTCTTTTCCGTTCCCGTCGTTTAATTAGTTTCATTAAAATCCATTCAGTAGTTTTTACGTGAAAGAGTAACAAACATCCATCCATCCATACGTACATACTTACATAGTTACAAACTTTCGCGTTTATAATATTAGTAGGATTCATACGGGCATGAAAACACTACTATCATAATTAATTTTATACCCCCGTATATGAAAATAAATTTAAATGATAACACCACCTAATGTCTACTTAGATGTTTTAAAAAATATTTGTTACCAGTCAAAAAATACATTAAATGTCAACTGCTAAATTGTCAAAATTATTAAATGTCAAAACTTACGTTTTTGTCCCACCCCAGTGAATTAAATAGTATAATAGATAGATAGAAAGCATAAAATATAATAGATAAATTTCCATCTTTCTTTTCATAATAATATATACCAATAGCTATCCACTGTTTACTTCACTTCTATCTACTTATGTCCATCCAAAGGTTGCCTGTAAGAGATCACTCTTGGTGATAAGGCCGCCATTTGTACATACTACTTAAATATTAAGTTTGTTTCATTTGTATTTTTGTATTTTTGTACAATAAAGTTTAATCTAATCTAATAGAATAAAATAAAATACAATGTCAATTATATAATTCGAATGTCAGCTATTCAAATATATAAAACAACAAGCTGTCCCGGCGAACTTCGTACCGCATTCATTTTTCTAATGTTCCGCATAACTTTGTTTTTCTTCCATAAGATCCTTCTCCTGATAATTACGAACACAACAGAAAAAGAATAAGCGTAATCGGTCCCGCCGTTCACGCGTGATGTCTTGACCAAGGGAATTAGGGATTCATTTTTATATATAGAGATTATAACAGTGGAAAAGTTTAATGTATTTTTGTGTAATATCTGTAGCAGATTCCACCAAGTGCCGTCAATCGACAGTATGAATATATTATACTAAGTCCTGTTGTTAGACCAGACCAGGTCCTACCTGACTGAGTACTTGCATTATCAAACTGATAGTACAAACATTTATAAAAAAAACTATTATAAAAATTATAAACTGATAAAATAAATAATTCCTCATTAACAATGTGGAAATTATTCATTAACAACCACCAACTACAGTTTTCCAAGTGTACCCTACTTGCAAAATTGTACTAAGTACATTTTTCAAAAAATTTGGTACTCTAAATGTTTGCATCTCTGGTACTATTTTACTTTGGTATGTACTCGTAATATGTATACATAAGAGCCTACATGTAGGTATTCACTCTATACTAGTTCAAACGCCTATAGTCCAAGACGCCCAGGACTTTAATTAGCTGTGCCATAGCGGTTGGCAAGTAAGATTTGGTTACCTTTCATCAACATTTCATCGCTAGGCAACGGGTTTCAAATTTTGTTTTCAAAATTTTAATATAGCTGCTTATTTTATTAAATTAATTCGGCCATATATAACCCACTTTCTAGAGTGCCCGGTCACGGGAATAGACTTGCCCCCTATTACGAGGCACAAAAATACTGGCAAACTGTGGGTGTGTAATGCACGTCTGCTTACCCCTTCGGTTTATAGGCGTGATATTGTCTGTGTGTGTACTAGTTCAATGTATCTAATTATATTTTTATAATTAATAGCAGTAATTTATTTAGGATTACAAAACACAAATCAACTTACCAAATACTAAAATTCTAGAACAAACACTTGTTCACATCAGTCACTCATTCAAAATATAAACATTGGTACATCTATTTAAAAACACACACACTTTTATAAAACGATAACTCTTCATGCCTCTGAAAACTTCCCGCGCGTTAGTAAAAATATGCGCGCCGATACAGGGTACCGTTTCATACAGCGTCTGATAACAGACTGCTATGAAAATATGAATAAGGTGAGTTCAGACTGGTAAAGTTATACTGTCAATGCAATTAAAATGTTGTATATAGGCATATACAAGTATACAACATCGTTACTTTATCAAAAATAGGGTATCAAAAAGCAATCTGAATATTTTTAGGTTCTAAACAGATGGATGGCATTTCGACTGTACTTCTCAGCCGCAAAATTTTAGGTTGAAAGCATTGAACACACAGGTGCAGTTTGACTTGCAGTTCCAACGATTGCACCTACCTTTTCTTTTTTTTTTAATCCGCGGCCGCACCTACGTCCGTTGCCGAGTGCCTCCGGTAAGCACTGAGAGAATTCCCAGTAGCGCCCCGCCCGGCGGACCTTGGTCACTTGTGTGGCCGCTGCGTGGTGGTCGGGTGTTGAAGTGAAGGCGTCCGTGGGGTAATGCCCCACAGCACGCAGCCCTTCTAGCCTGCTTCTGTAAGAACGGTGAGTTGGCGATCCATCGTCCTCAGGCCCCGATCATGGAGGTCGATGGACCTGCGCGTAGTCACGTCTGCGGCGCCCTCGCCGTACAATTCGGAACTCAGTGGGGATGGTACGCTCCCTCACCGGTACACGCCTATCTAATGCGAGCTAGTGTTTGTTGGTTTTTGGAATAAAAGACAGGAGCTCGTAATAATACGTGTCGTGTATTTCAGTCGGCCATGTTACAAAGTGAGGAAAGAAGGAAGTGAACATAGACAAGACAATATTGATATAATCTAAGCATAGACTAAACTAGGCTATGGCTTACAAGCTAATATAATATTATGACATCTTCCCTTTAAGTTTATTATAACTTATATTTTAGATTCTTATATAAAAATAACAAAACGCATTTTAGTGTTTTGACACGAGACAATTTGACGTTTTAAAAGATTCTGACAGTTGACATAATTTGACGTTGTCAATTCGACGATTGTTTCTAAATGTAAACAAACAATGGTTTACAACATTTTAGTTTACTAATTAATTACTTATAACTAAATACATGACAAAGAATACGAAACAATGCTTATAAGACTGTGTCTATAAGACGTTGTGGTTGCCTTATCTCTCTTCCTGAACTAGAATATTTCTTAATTGGTTGACTGCTAGTACGTTGAGGAGATTGACTATGAGAAATTTTAGAGTGATCATTTGTATAACAAGGAGTATAACTGATATAAGTTTGATTGGAACTGACTGGTTGAGTGTGAAAATTATTAGTCTGTGTGTTATGTGAATGAAAAGAATATTGAGACTTTGGTCTAAGTGTTATGTATTGTCTATTGCGACGATATGTACCAAATTTACTTTTTATGATATACGACCTAGGTTCAGGACCAACTTGTTGTATAATACCTGGAAACCAAGACGATTGTGGATGTTTTTGAAACATAACATGACTATTTACCTCCAAGGGTTTAAGATCTTTGGAATTTTTGTTGTAATACTCTTTCATCTTATGTAAATTTTGATTATTGACTTGTTTAAGATGTCTATAGTTACACAATTTTGGTTTTAAAAGTTTTTCTACTATAGGTAGCTTTGTACGAAGTCTACGTGACATGGAAAGTTGTGCTGGTGAACATAAATTGTTTTTGGGAGTATTGCGATATTGCAGTAATGCTAAATATGGATCAGTATTATCAAGTAAACATTTTCTAAGCATATTTTTAATTATGCCTACTGTCCGTTCTACCATACCATTTGAACGGCTGTGATAGGGACTGGAAGTGACATGGTGAATATTCCAATCTTGTGTGAAATCATGAAAAGATTTGGAATTCATCGGTGGACCATTATCTGACATTAATGTATGGGGAATACCATGACGAGCAAATATTGATTTTAACTTGATTATGACTTGGTCTGCACTGTAACCATTACTTAAAATTGCTATCTCAACATATTTTGAGAAATAATCGACTACAATTAAGTATGTATGCTTGTTGAACTCAAAGAAATCTATACCAACCTTATGCCAAGGAATGTATTTGTAATCATGTGGTAATAGACTTTCTTTAGTGTTACTCTTTCTTAAAGTGAGACAAATTTCACAATTACTGATGTAATTATCTATATCTTGACTAATATTAGGCCAGTAAATTGTATGTCTTGCCAAATTTCTACAACTATTCATGCCTTGATGACCTTCATGTAATAGTTTTAAGAAATCTTTTCTTAAAGAAATAGGTATAATAACTCTATCTGACAAAAATAAAAGGTTATTAGCATAATGAATATCATCTTTAACAGGAAAGAAAGGTTTAATACAATCTTCTACTTTATGCTTTGAATTTGGAAATCCATTTTTACAGTAATTAATAAGAGTTTGAAGAGTTTGGTCAGACCTGGTAGCTTGTTCAATTTGTTGTAACTTGAAAGGACTAAGTGACAAATTAGCAGTGAGTAAACTAACATGAAGTTTAACATCTTCATCCAATTCTACTAATGCATTTTCTGGTAATGCAGCACGGGACAAAGTGTCTGCGACATATAAGTATTTACCTGGTTTATAAGTAACGATAAGATCATAGGGTTGCAAACGAAGCATTATTCGTTGCAATCTTGGTGGAATATTAAATAAAGGTTTACTAAATAAAGAGACAATAGGTTTGTGATCTGTTTCCACTAGGACTTTGTTACCAAAAATGTATTGATGGAACTTAGTACAACCAAATAAAATTGCTAGGAGTTCCTTTTCAATCTGAGAGTAATTTTGTTGAGACTTTGTCAAAGAAGCTGAGCCATATGCTATAGGACTAATATTATGTAAGATGACAGCACCTAAAGCATCTTTTAAAGCATCTACTGACAAAGTAAGTGGTTTTTGAGGATCAAAGTAAGTTAAGACTGGTGAAGAACTAATTAGAGACTTTAATTTATTCAATTCTTTCTCATGACTGTCATTCCATGACCATATTGTGTTTTTATTAAGTAACTGTCTTATGTTTGATGTTTCTTTTGATAAATTTTTTATGAATGAGCCAAGAAAATTAATCATGCCCAGGAATCTCTGGACATCTGTGACATTCTTAGGCTGTGGCATGTTGCATATTGAATTTACTTTAGATGGATCTACAGACACTCCATTTCTATTGAATATAAAACCTAAATACTTGACTTCACTTTGACAAATGTTACATTTATTACTATTAAATGTTAGACCTATATCTTTTGCACGACAAAGAACTTTTTCTAGGATTTGATCATGTTCTTGAATGGTTTTAGCATGTATAAGAAAGTCGTCCATCATTATTTTAATGCCTTGTATGTCACCAAACCGGGAAATCATTTCTTTATGAAAGATTTCTGGAGATGCATTGACACCAAACGGTAGCCTTAAAAAACGAAATCTGCCATAGGGGCTTATAAAAGTACATAGTTTGGATGATTCTTCATCTAAGACAAGATTCCAAAAGCCTGACTTAGCGTCTAAATTTGAAAAATAACATGAACCATTTAGTTTTGCTTTAATTTCATCAATATGTGGAAATGGGTAATGTGAACGTTTAATAGCTTTATTTAACTTACGTGGATCTAAACATAATCTAATGCTTTCATCCTTTTTAGAGACAATTACCATAGAGTTGACCCAATCAGTTGGTTCATCAACTCGAGCAATAATACCAGTGACTTCTAACTTATTAAGTTCTGCCTTGACTTTATCCTGTAATTTAAAAGGAATTTTTCTACTTGCGTCTACCGACGGCTTGACATTTTCGTTGAGAGTTAAATGACATTCATAGTTTTTAAGAGCTCCTATTCCATTAAAAACCTTACTATATTTCTTTAGTATTGACAGACTGTTTGACTCTGCTGGGACTTTGTGACACATTGACTGTGATATGACTTGACTTTGACTGTTAGACTGACTTGACATTGACTGTATATTGTTGTTCTGGCTATGCTGACTAAGTGTTTAGTTTGGACTGTGTTCAGATATGTTTTCATCAAAGGTTACTGAATGTATTCTTTTTATGACTTTTAACTGTTGACATGACTGTCTACACAGAATATTTTTGCAATCTAACTGTGTAATATGGAAACACAAGTTGTATGATTTGTCATTATACTTACATGGTAATGTACAATAACCGATTGTAGGTATACTTTGACCTGTAAATGTTGTCAAGTTAAATGGTGTTTGTATAAGATTTATCTCTTGCAACGCTAGTTTTTCAAATGCTTTCTTAGACATCAAATTCACATCTGCACCTGAATCAATAAGTAAGCAAACAGATTGACTACAGATACTTAGGGTTATTGACCATTTGTTACTACAATTTACAGAATTACATTGATAAACAGCACCTAAAAAAGCTTGATCATCATTAGAAAAATCTTCTTGTACATAATTAACATATTTTTGCTTGGACTTACACATCTTTGAATAATGATTAAGTTTTTGACAGAAATTACACTTTGCACCAAGAGCAGGACATTTAAAACGATGTGTTTGACCACACTTTGGACACATAGAGTTATTCATAGACTGATTGTTACCTTTATAACCATTGGGACTGCTATAACTCGATGAATGGGATGTATTGTATGACTGGTTAGGATTGTACCTTGACTGTTGACTGTGACTCTGAATTCTTGATTGACGATCCTGTGACTGCGGATTATACCTTGATTGTTGACTGTGACTCTGAATTCTTGATTGACGGTCCTGTGACTGCGGATTATACCTTGATTGTTGACTGTGACTATGATTTCTTGACTGATTTCTTGACTGACGGTGTTGTGAATGACTTCTACTGGACTGTTGACTACTTCTGTTATGTATACTATATATACTAGCTACAGATGAATTGGGTTTTGTGCCTGATAATATTTGAACTTCTTTCCGGGACGATTCTAGTGACTTAGCAATATTTATAGTGGCATCTAAAGTGGTAGGCAATTCTTGCAAAATTTTCTCTTTAATGTAGTGATTCTGATCATTTAGATTCCAACTAAATATATCTTTTAGTAAATCGTCTTGCAATTCACCAAAATTACACTGATGGGCTATATTTTTGAGATCTGTTATATAACTGTCCAGCTGTTCATTTTGCAGTTGCTTTCTGTTAAAAAGTTTATGCCTTATCATGGTTATATTGACTTTTGGGCTGAAATAACCTGCAAATCTGTCGATCAACACTTGTAGCTTGACTGTTTCGACATCTAGGTTGAAAGAATAAAATATGTGAAGGCAATCTGGTCCTATGTAATGTAATAAAAGTGCAACTTGCCTATCTTCGCTTTCTTGATCAAATTTAAATGCTTTGAGATATATTTTGAATTTGGTGATCCAATTTTTCCACGTGAGCGGCATGTTGGATGCATGAACGTCCATGTGCTTGAGGCGACCCGACGACGTTGAAGATTCGTCCATTTTTTTCTTCTGGTTGATCCAGTTCTTCCTAAGACACGCCAGTTTACACCACACCTGATGTTTGTTGGTTTTTGGAATAAAAGACAGGAGCTCGTAATAATACGTGTCGTGTATTTCAGTCGGCCATGTTACAAAGTGAGGAAAGAAGGAAGTGAACATAGACAAGACAATATTGATATAATCTAAGCATAGACTAAACTAGGCTATGGCTTACAATCTAATATAATATTATGACTGCATGGATCAAACTTAAATTTTCTCTCAGGATAGAATTTTCGACGCGAAGGTAAGAAAAGACCAAGAAACTAAGGTGCTAGTGGACATTATCGATATCTTTACTTGACTTTATAGATCTAATATCGAAGTCGTCCTCAACTGCATGCGTTTCATCTGCTGTCTGACAGAAAAGGCTATGGCTTAAACATTTAAAGAGCCTAAAACCCCTATTACGAGGAATCAACGTAGCGAAATATGGACGTAATGAACACTTCTAACTAATCCTTCGGCGATACGGCGTAGTAAATATACATGATCGTGACAAATAAATCTTCTTGAAAGGAGACTGCGTGTCGGCAAGCGTAGCGTGGAGTAACGATATTCGCAAAGCAAAGTGCTTGTAGGAAGCAAGTCCCCCCCCAGTCAGGTGGGGTGAAACTTCAATATATTCCGCTGTCCAAAAAAAGATACATAGAAAATGCTGTCCTCTGTGTTTCAGAAACACAAACATGGTGGAGGGGAACTTAGAAAGAATTATAGTTTCAAAACTAGATGGCGTTAAGTATGCCATTTGTGTGCATGGCGGTGTTAAGATTCTCAAGCGATTATACAAAGTAAAATGTCAAAATGTTCATCCTCAATGATAACATAGTTTAAAACGAAGTCGCTCCAGTCTGTATATATGCTTAGATTAGATCTTTAAAACTACGCAACGGATTTTGATGCGGTTTTCACCAATGGATAGATAGGTTCTCGAGTAAGCGGGGGAAGCCGCGGGCGTCCAATAGTTTTTTATAAATATCCCTAAATACGTTTGGTTCAAAAAATGTCGTAAGAATGTCTGATGTCTAAATACTTAAATACGCAAAATTCGAGATGTAATTTTTGGTAAAAGGGTTCCATAACTTTTGTAACCTTTTAGTCTTACCTATAATGAACTATGACTATGAGAAGTATGACTGAGGTGACATTGGTAGATAGAGTGAGGAACAGTGTGATACGAGAACGTTGCGGTGTGTCAAAAGATGTAGTGAGTCAGATAGAATAAGGGATGCTTAGATGGTTCGGGCACGTAGAAAGAATGGATGAAAGAAGATTGACGAAACAGATACACAAGGCAGGCGTGTATGGACAGGCAGGTAATGGTCGACCTAGGCGAACGTACTTTGACCAAATCGGAGATGTTTTGACCAAAGGCCAGGTCAAGAATACCCAGAACTGGAGAGCGTGCATGGAGATAGTTATTAAAGTGGAAGAAGCTAAAGAAGTATGCCAGGATCGTAGCAAGTGGAATTCCATAGTCTCTGCCTACTTCCATGGGAAAAAGGTGTGACCATTATGTATGTATGTTTAATGAACTAAATTTGTTGGTAAAATACTGGTATGTTAATTATTTTGAAACATAACTGATGTACATTCGCGCAGATTGATTACTTGTAAGGAATAATTTATTGTAAACTTGACGTCTTGGAGAAAAGGCTGCAGTGGATTTTGTAGTGTCGCTTCTTCTTCACTAGCGCTTAGGAAGCGGTGGCAAACTTAGGTTAAGCAGACGACGTCAATAAAATAGTATTCCGAGACGAAAAATTTAGCAGAAAGGCCGACTGTTAGCATCATTGAATATTGTCAGGTGTAATTACAACACTAGCTGTGTGTCACATCCCTTAAGTTTCTCCCCCAACCCCTTTTTTTGATTGCGCGGCCCAAGGTCGCGGCCTCTCTCACGTCCGTTGCCGGGCGTCTCTGGCTCGCACGCCGAAAGTATTTCCAGTGGCACCCGGAGTTTCCCTCCCCTGATTGGGATTATGTGTCAAGGCCGAAGTGATTGTAAATGTGCTAAACAGTATACCCCTTTCCAACCGGTGAACATATTTTTATATTTTTCCTTGTATGACTTGTATAATATGGTTAATTAGACTCCCCCCCCCCCCCCCCTTCCACAAAATAACCCGCACGATCGTTACGATCAGCAATAAATTGATTTGCGCACGATTGTGACTTGGAAGGAATTCAATAAGGTAATGAATAAAAATTCCGGTTTAATCAACTTAGTTTAATTATTAAAATCGTACAGTAATTCTATATTCGTACAGTAATTATATATCCCATCGCTTAACGTAGTCAATCTCTGCAGCACCAGTACAATTAGACGCCATTAAAACAGCTTTATTTTCTTTCCATTTCACCAAGGATACTGAATCTCTTACAAACTGTTGATTTTCTCTATGATACATTTTGCTGTCTTTCTTGAATTTTAATGCCGTTCGCCCTGGGATTCGATTCATCGTAATGGTTCCGGTACTACGAAGATTTCTTTTCTCCATTTCCTCAATTAGAGGGACAACTGTAAAATAGCGGTCATGGTGAATGCAGCTTCCGGGTGGGATAGTTTTAAATAAATACAGGACTACAGATGGACCTAAGCCTAATGTACTATTTCCAAACATTGTTTTGGCGCCTTTATAAATCTCAAAATCTACCATGAGTCCATTGCTAGTAGTAGTCACAAAGTTTTTTAATCCTGTAGGTGGTGGCTTATTCCTTACGACCTGCCTTAGTGCACATCGACCTGTAAATGGTATCAACTGCTCGTCGATATTATAAAAGCCAGGAGCTCTTTCAAGTTTATAACAGGCTTCCCGTACTCTGTCAATGATCGGCTGTACTTTCCAAAGAGGATTAGGCGGACTATTCTGTGTTGGTGAGTCCGACTCAACAACATGCAATGAATTCCTAAGCTGAAGGAACCAATCACGGCTCATATTATTAGCAATAAGTGGTAATCTTGTTGATCCTCTCCAGTACATTGGCAAACATGGGTAGGGAATAACCCCCATAATCAAATGTATGCCAAATAATTTCTTAAATTCTGTTACTGTAGTTTTAGTTCGATTCCATTTTTACGTAGGTAGTAAACATTTGTACAATGAGCAGCCATTTCAAAAAAATATTCATGGAAGTACTCCTAGACGTACTCCATATGTGTCCTGAGGGGGTATTTGGGTAGTTATGGTGTTTATCTGGGAAGACTGATTGATCCATCCACCAGACCTACAAGTAAGTGAGTTTTGATTGAGTACTCATTGATATCCGGTGCGTGTTGTTCCTGATGAGCTGAATGTGTAGCCGATGTAGATGGTGTTCCTGCCAATTCCAGTGTGGCCGTTTCTGGTGGTAAGTCATCACTTTCCTCTTCGACCAAACTATTAAAAAATTCTGGGTCGAACTGATCACCGTCATCTTTGAAATCTACAATGTCAGAGACATTTCCGTCTTGTAAAAGCTCCAACACGTCTTGGTCCCTCAAAATTGCACCTTTAATTTTAAAATAAACTCATTAGCGTTAATATTAATAGTGAAGGCAGAGACGAAAAATATGCACTTTTGGGAATTGTTAATGCATTATAACCCGGATCGTCACGGTCGTGACGATGTAAGTTTAACTACCCACAACCAGAAATGAAGCTAAGTTATTACATCAAAAAATGCTCCTGCGTATTAATTGATGTTTATTCTTAACTTTGATAACAAACAATAGTAGCAATATAATGAAAAATGTGATAAAAAATATCCTTACGTGATCGTCATCCACGGCCAAAATGCGCGGCCATCTTTCACAGCGTCTTTCCGATGACTGACGAGTCGAAACGTGTTCTTGTAAAATTTGAAGTGAGTGCATACATCAACACGGTAGTGTGCGGCCGGTCGCGTTGACAAAAACAAATTGAATTTTGATACAGATTTTTTTTTATTAATCGTCAGGCTCGTATTGAATCGGTTGGAAAGGGATACAGTTTTAATCCTATTAAAATGTTTTATTGAAAGAATTGATTGATGGCAAACATGTTTACTTGCATAAACCTATGAACGTTCTTTACATGGTCATGTCCACATATGTGTGGTGTGAAACGATACAGTTGAAACGTGATAAATAAACATAGTTCTTTAACACCATTCTAAAACAACACACGTACATTGATGTACAAAAAAAAACAAATTAATGTAATTAAGTTAACTGTGTGATAATCATGAAAGTCAAACTAAATAAATTCAGTTTAATATTTATTTCTTCAACTTTAAATAATCTATTACAATAAATACTAGTGACCCAGCCCACGGTTCGCTTGTGTTACTTCCTCTGCCTATACTTTGGATCATCGTAGTAGGTAAGTAGAAACATTTTCATGACGATAATATTCATCTTATAAGTTAATTTTCTATCTATCTATCTATATTTAGAAATGGTGAATGTAATTTTTGGTACCCCCTTAGCTAACGAGAACTGCTTATGCTCCAATGATGGTTGACTCCTCTATGGGTAGCCATCGATCTGTAGGCAAGCCAAAAAATCGAAAATTTAACCTAGCCCTAAGTACTCAACGAATTATGTCGTTTAGAATATCGTGACGAGGTATACGACCTGCGCTTCTGCTACAAGAAAGGCCATGGCATCCTAGATTATCGTCTGCTACTCCACAGTTGCAATGATGCGGAGATACACAAGGTGTATCCAGCAGAAGGCAAGTATCTATGTGGAAGGTTGTGGCGTCTATCGTCATCGGTTATATGACGATAGATATTATATCCCTGCAGTCCAATATTTATGAAACGAAGGATACCTAAATGTTGGATTTCTGTAACTTGTTTTCTCCTGTTTTTGCCGCATCGCGCCTCTCCGCTGCTGGGTCGCGCTAGTGCGATTTGATCTTAAATGTTTCTTGATTTGTTCTGAATACTGTGTATAGATACTTGTTGACTAAAATATAGAAACTCAGTATGATATGCAATTTGACGTCGCTCGGTGTCAAGACGTGTGAGGGTGGTAATTATTGATCATGGTCATGTGCACATTTGTGTGGTGTGATCCGATACGGTTTAAACGTGATTTAATAATAAACATAGTTCTTGAACATCATTCTAAAACTCAACACACGTAGATACAAAAAAAAACAAATTAATATAATTAAGTTAACTGTGTGATAATCGTGAAAGTCAAATTATGTAAATTCAGTCTAATATTTATTTCTTAAACTTTTAATAATAATATATTACAATAAATACTAGTGACCCAGCCCACGGTTCGCTTGTGTTACTTCCTCTGCCTATACTTTGGATCATCGTAGTAGGTAAGTAGATATTTATGACGATAATATTCATCTTATAAGTTATTTACCTATTTACAATAAAGAATTATTACAATACATTTATTGTAAATTGACATTGATGAATTGAAAAAATAAGAAGAATTGTAACCATTAAAGACATAGACTAGAATCGTGTAGTATAGAGCTATCAATAATCATATTATTATTAATTGACATTTTGTTCTTTACAATATATATACATAATTATTAATTATGTAAGAAGTTAGTACTTCTTCGTTCAAAGGCCTTCCCATTTTCCATAGTAGCAAAGACATACATTCCGGTCTCTTTCCATCGCTTCGTGCTAAGCCCATTTAGCCCATGTATGGCCGGAAGACCTGCGGTGGGAGCTGAGCCCGACGAATGATGTCGTTTAAAATATCGTGCCGATGTCAACAGTTGCAATGGTGCGGAGATACACAAAACCGCAGGCCGGTCCGAGACGCCCAGAAATAGTCTGAGACGCCCAGGACTTTAATTGGCTGTGCCATAGCGGCTGGCACGTAAGATTTTGTTGTCTTTCATCAACATTTCATTGCAAGGCAACGGGTTTCAATTTTTTTTTCAAAATTACAGTCTAGCTACTTTTAAATTAATTCATTCGACTATTTTGGACATAATCCATTATAAATGTGCCCGATGACGGCCATAGGCTTGCCCCTATTACGTGGGACTAAAAATACTGGCAAATTGTAGGTGTGTAATGCACCTCTGCCTACCCCTTCGAGATATAAGCGTGATATATATGTGTGTGTGTGTTTTCTCCTGTTTTAGGGTTCCATACCCAAAGAGTAAAACGGGAACCCTATTACTGAGACTTCACTGTCCGTCCGTCCGTCCATCCGTCCGTTTCTAAACTACTAGTTGGTCCCGTTTTGGTAGTTTGAAGTCGGTTGTTGTGTCAATTTTTGACGTGTAGGTACTATTAATTTTCTGCGTTATCATGCTGGCTGGCACAGCTGGCGATGGCTGTGTGGTAATACGCCTGACTGAATAATATGAGCAAAACGTAAAATAATAAAATAATGTTATAACACTGTTTGAATGGCATAACACAGCAGCCTGTTCAAAAAGGTAAGGTAAATTTAAATTTTTCTCAATAATTATTTATTTATTTACCAATTTCTATTTTGTCCCCTTCAAAGTAAGTCACTCTCAGATATAATACACTTGTGCCAACATCCTTCCAATCCTTGAAGCGTTATGCGATGCGTTATGAAGGTTGTTATGCGTGAGTGCGGAGTCCCATTACATATATGCGTTTTTAAATACTTTATTGGCCGACTGACCGATATTGTAAGTTCTATTCAACGTAGTTGTTTAAACTGCCATGGTCGTTATTATTATAAACTTTGGAAATATATTCGGGATATTTACCATGTATTATTTTGTTGTCGAGTTCCGCAGTTTAAATAACTATATTGTGCACCGGTACGGGCCGGAATGTGTAAAACTAATCAAACAACTTGAACGGACGCGGAAAAAGAGTGAATGTATCAGTGAGTCACTATCCTTTTTACTGAAGTGTCGGGACGCGGATGTAATTCCGATTTGTGCGCGAATAAAACCTCGCAAAGACATTTATGGTTCCGCGAACATTCTACGTAATTGTAGTATCAAGTTATTGCGTAAGTCAATTAGTAACACTAGATACCGCTTAAACAAGATCCAGTGTGAGTTGTACGATATACATCTTAAGTGCAGTGCGGTGTTGTCTAGGGACGATTTCGATAATTGTGACCGGATCACATACTTACAAGCGCAACGTTCGAGGGAAATTTGTGCTTTGAAACAAAAACGTAAGTTTGATGCCTCCTTGGAAAGCAGAACCATCTGTCCCCTACCACAAAAACTTACGAAGTCAACGAACGGTTATCAATCTCTCCCAAAAAGTTTGGCCAATGAAGCACTTGACGCCTTGGAGAGAGGGTTGAACTTTGCCCTCACACCTACTCGTATTCGTATGAAAAAGTGATAGGTACGGTTGAGGAGGTGGTCGTCGGGCCAAGCCTCCACAGCCAAATATGACGGCCGCCGAGCGCTCCGCACTGTGAGAACTGAGGGATGACGACAGTATTTTTGTCCTCAAGGCGGATAAAGAGAATGCTACGGTAGTTATAGACGTCACAGAATACGACGACAAAATTTGGCAACTTTTAATTGACGTTAAAACCTACAAGAAAGTCAACTATAACCCTACGGCGAGAACCAAACGAAGCACGGAAAAGTTGATAAAGGAGTGCAAACAAGAAATTGGTGACGACACAGTGATGTATCTGATACGTCCCAGAAACATGGAACACCCCAAATTATATGGGCTACCAAAGGTTCATAAGGCAAACGTTGCCTATTGCGGCCTATTGTGATATGCCAAATTGGCTCACCCACTTATGAACTAGCTAAACACGTAGCTAAGGTACTGCAGCCCTTGGTGGGGAGAAAAACATCGTACGTCAAAGACATTTCATACAAATTTTGCGCCACACCACAGTGAAGGAAATGTTCCTATAGCTGATTGTATGGAAGAATTCAAGCGCAAAATCGTAGAGAAGGGCATTTCTAAGATCTATGCTGACCTTGTGTATCATTGTTTATTCACAAATTACTTTGTATACAGTAACGAATACTACCTACAAATAGATGGAGTAGCAATGGGTAGTCCAGCAGCTCCAGTGGTGGCCAACTTATGGATGGAACATTTCGAAGAACTGGCTATCACTACTGCCCCGCAAAACAACATCAATCAATCAAATTAATCAAAATATCTTTATTCATGTAGGTCACAAAGTAACACTTATGAACGTCAAAAAAAGAAAATGCTTCTACATTTACATTTACCGCCAGATTCGCAAAGCAATAGGTAGAGCCTGTGAGGAAAGAACCCGGGCAAGAAAAACTTTTTCTTGCCAGGTTCTTTTGTTTGATTCTGTTACAACAATAAAATTATTTTTATTGTTGTGCAAGTTGGCAAGGGCAGTACGTGACCACGTGTGGACCAAGTGAATTTAAAAAATTATGGATCTCTGTTATTCAGAAAAAAAGTCAAATACTTATTAAAGGTGCCACATAATCTCAAAGTACCCATACCTAACAATATCATAATAATAATAATTTTACAATAATAAGTGAGTTTCAGCAATAAAACAACATTTCAAACAGAGGTAGCCCCTATGTAGCTCGAGTGATGAACAAGCAACTCATTGCCATTTCTCTGTATAGTTTAGATAATTCTTAATAGTATAATATGCCTTTTTTAGGAGGTGTGTCTTAATAGCCACTTTGAATTTATTCAAAGGAAGGTTCATAATGTTTAGAGGAATTTTGTTATAAAAACGCACACCAAATCAGGATTTGGTGTGCGTTTTTATAACAAAATTCAGGCAGGCAGGCAGGCAAAGGAGTCATGAAACTTCTGTAAACGATAATATGTCCCAACCAATTTAAGCTTATTTCTAGTATTTATTGCATGTATGTCACTGTTCATACTGTATAAATGTATATTCTGTTTAACGAACATAATATTCGCATATATATTTTATTGTGATGCAACTGTTAAAATGCCTATTTCTTTAAATCTTTCTCTAAGAGAAACTCGTGCATTCAGTTTATAAATCGCACGTATAGCTCGCTTTTGGAGTAGTCTTTAACATACTGAATAAAATCAGGATTAAAATTATATTGCTTCATACCATATTAATTCATACAACTTAGCTCTACTTTTGTGGATGGTTTTTCTGCGTCTGGCAACACTATTGAACAGTCGTAAAATTTTAGCTCCTATAAATTTATTAGTGAAATAAATACAAATTACATCAGATAACTCCAATATCATCACAATAGTAGTGCAAAAATAATCATTTCAAAGAATTTTGTGTATATTAGTGTAAAAATAAGCTAAAAAGTGACGAATCAGCTGACCGTATTGTTCAATGTTATTTCACGTAAATACATAATGTTTCTCCTATAATAGGTAAAATTATTTTATTACACGTGTTTATTCATATACTCAACATTGAAAACAGGCGATCTATTTTCGTAAGTACAGAAAAGTTTTGATTTTAATTTACCGGTACCTAACATAACCTCGAACTACCTACTTGTATTTTCTAAATTGCGTTTAATTGCACTTATTTGTCGAGAATATGAATACCCGTAGCCGTAGAGCCTTATCCCGCCAGCAGGAGGAGCCCAAACTTCAGCTGGTGTTGCAGGAACTTAAATCTAAAACAGAGCTCTGTTTACAATTAGAAAAAGAAAGAGAAGAAAATGAAAACTTGTTGATAGGTGCTTTAGACGATAGTAAAAAACTAAAATCTGAACTAGCTAGGCTTCATATTAGTTATGATGAAATTGTAATGCAGCGGAACCACCTTCAATAAATAGTAGATAGGTTTCAAGAGTGCAGTGACGAGTATGAAGGGACCTTGAGGAGGACTACCTTGCTGGAACAGGAGCTACGGGATGCCCAGGGGCACATCTTACACTTGGAGTCAGCTGCCAAGCAAGTCGTAGTCCAACAAACGGATAACCTTTATAACGAGCTAATGAGTGGTACTCCGCAGTTTGTTCCTTCTGCAACAGTTCCAAACCTGGACTTGTCTACTATAGATCTTACCAATGACAGTTCATACCAACTGGACAAGCCAGTTTATTTTTGCAGCAGGAATAAACTAAAAAAATACCTAAAAATAAAGAAATTCATTTTAAAATCAAAGAAACAATTAAAATATCATAGAATCTTAATCAAAAAGTGTAAAAATGTTAACTCTAGTTTAAAATTAAGAGAACAAGCTAAATTATCTATGTTAGAACTTAAACAAAGTCATTTAAAATATTACACTGACACACAACGCTTAGAGTCACAAATAAAAAATTTGCAATTTGAATTAGAGTATGTAACTAAGAAATATGAATGGTCTCTAAAAGACTTTAATAAGTGTTCATCAAGTATAGACAAGGTACTCAAAACATCTAATTATAATACTGAGCGCCTTAATACCTTCATAAATAACCACTCATGCAATATCAATTGCACAAGTCCTTCTCAATCATTGGAGAACCAGGCTTCCCTTTCAACTTGCTCACCTTCTACTTCATTAGTGTATGAATTGTGTGACAGTGTAAAAAGTAATAGTCATACTGGATATACTAAACTAGTTTTATTTAGTGATGATATTGGAACTGATTTTAGTTCTTTTCTGATACAACAATTTAATTCAAATTGTTATTCAATTATTAATAACTGTTATCCAGGTGCATCTTTAAATGAAATTATGCAAAAGATATTAGAATATAATTTTGACTCAAACAGTAAAATAATTATTTTCTGCTCAAACAGGGGTAAAATTAACAAAAATGAACTATCCCTATACTTTGACAAAATGCAAAACTTAAATGTTGAACATGTAGTAATGTTTACATTACCATACATAAAAGGTGTGCCAGACGTGGAAAATTCTCTTAGATATAAGATAAATTTACAACTCAATTTAACTAGCCAATATAATAATAAATTCCATGTAATTGACTTTAATTCTGTTTTATTAGTTAGTTTAGATAGTTTTTTAAGAGAACTGTATATAAATACAATTTGTCAACTTCTGACAATAACTTTAACAATAACAAACATATTGTTTATGTAAACAAAGGTAGGTATTTTCTACCAAAGCATTATAAGAGACAAATAGCAAGTTTGCTATTCAATTATTTTTACACTTCAGCCAAGAACTTGGCTGACAAAACTGCTTTTATTGAGCAATGTAGATTTAGTGTTAAGACTTTGGAATCTGTTCCAAGTAATTTAAATTAAGTTCTACGACAACAGAGGCAATATTACCCTTTAGCAGACATAGTCAATTAATTGAATTAAATTTAGTTACAAATATTAATTATGTTAAAAAATGCCCTCCAAATCAAACCAAATCAAAAAATGTTAATTATATCAACATAGGGCATCAAAATATTGGTTGTTTAACACATGGCAAAGAGTTAGAGTTGGAACTGTTAATGAATTCAGATAATATTGATATTTTTTGTATTACAGAACATATGCGTAATCCGTATGAGCTCTTGTTCAATTTCAGTAATCACCGGGTTGGTAGTGCATTCTGCAGGGTGACCACAGTACGGGGGGGATCTTTGATTTTATTAAATAAACAACTTAAATTTAAAGAACGGAAAGATATTGTGTCTCTTTCTCTAGAGTGTAAAGTCGAACTGTCGTGCGTGGAAATGGAGCAATTCATAGTAGTATGCGTGTATAAACCTGGAACCTCACCCTTTTGCGAATTTGAGGAACTTATTGACAAAGTTCTATGTAAACTTGGAAAAACTAATAAGTACCTAATAGTATGTGGTGATTTTAATGTCGATTTACTTGTTAATACGCCTATGAGTTATAATATTTTAAATTTATTTAAATCACACAATCTTACAAACTTATTTTTGGAGCCTACTAGATATTGTAATACAATAGCCACTTGCCTGGATAATATATACAGTGATATGTTGCCAGAAAGTAAAAGTATTATAAAAAAGCTAGATTCAGACCATTGTGGGCAAATAGCATCTTTTAAAATCACTAAAGAAAAAGTTATAAAACGTAAAATATTATGTAGACCAATAACTGGTGACCGCTTGGAACGTATGAGGGTTGGACTTTGCAATAAAATTCCATTCTTAGACACTGGCTTAGATCCAAATGTAATGTATAAATTATTTTTTGATTCTTTTTACAACGAGTTCAACTCCATATTCAAGTCTAAGGAGGTCATGATTAGTGATAGTCCTACTTTCAGTGAATGGGCCACTGAGGGTATACACAAAAGTAGACAAAAACTTTATGAACTATACTCAGAAAGACAGCTTAATAGATCAGTTGAATTTCTAGATTATGTTAAAACTTATTCAAAAAAGTTTAAAGCAGATTGTTTAGCAGCTAAATCAAAATATATAAATGATAAAATTCTCAATAGTGCAGACAAAGTTAAATCTACTTGGAAAATTATAAACGCGGAAAGAGGTCAACAAAAATTAAATGATAATCATTTTAAACTTAATATAAATGGTAAAATAACTACATCAGACTTCGAGGTCGCTAACGAATTTGAAAATTTTTTCTCCCAAATTCCTGTAGATTTGACAAAAACCCTAGGCTCTTCAACCCCCATTGCAGAATCTTTGTTAAAAGCAAACGTTCCTTGTTGTAACGTTATATTTAAATTCAGTAAAGTTAACATAAACACTATCTTAAAAACTTTTAAATCTTTAAATATCAAGAAAACAGCTGACCTCTGGGGCATCTCTGTGTATTTAGTAAATTCTTTTATTGAAATGGTTGCTCCTGAACTAGTAATAATATTTAATAATTGTGTTGATAGTGGTGTGTTCCCTGATTTAATTAAATCTAGTAAATTAATTCCCCTGTTTAAATCGGGTAGTACTTCAGATCCGTCCAATTTCCGTCCCATTTCTGTACTACCTACATTTAGTAAAATTTTTGAAAAAATTATGCTTAATCAAATGCAAAATCACTTTAACGTTAATAAACTATTACATACAAAACAATTCGGTTTCACTCGTGGTCGGTCCACCACTGATGCCGGTATTAAATTATTAGAGTGTAAATACAGGGCCTGGGATGAGTCATATGATGCTTATGGTGTATTCTGTGACTTATCTAAGGCCTTCGATTGCGTTCAGCACCAGACTTTAATTAAGAAACTTGATCATTACGGAATCCGGGGGACGGCCTTGAATTTCGTCAATTCTTACTTAAGTGATAGGGTCCAGAAAGTAGTGATCAATGGTAAACAGTCACCTGGTTCTCCTGTAGCAATGGGGGTACCGCAGGGTTCAATTTTGGGTCCTTTTCTTTTTCTAGTATATATTAATGATCTCCCTCACCTCATAAGAGACGACCACGAGGTAGTTTTGTTTGCTGATGACACTTCTTTAATATTTAAAGTTAAACGTGGACAGCGCGAACTTGACGATGTAAACATTGCCCTCTCTAGGATAGTCCACTGGTTTTGTGCTAATAATTTATTATTAAATGAAAATAAAACTAAATGTGTAAGATTCACCTTACCTAATGTAAGACTTGTTAAAACCAGTGTTAAGGTTAGGGATGATATAATAGAATTGGTCGATGACACTGTCTTTCTGGGCATAACGTTAGACTCCAAATTGCAATGGGGGCCTCATATCGGGAAAATTTCGGCCAGGCTTAGTTCAGCAGCCTATGCTGTCAAAAAGATCCGACAACTTACAGACATTAAAACGGCGCGTCTTGTCTACTTCAGCTACTTCCACAGTATCATGACATATGGCATACTACTGTGGGGTAACGCTGCCGATATTGAATGCATCTTTGTGTTGCAGAAGAGGGCTATCCGGACTATCTATGGAATGGGGTCTCGGGAGTCATTAAGAGATAAGTTTAAGCATATTAACATCCTTACAGTGTATTCACAGTATATTTATGAAATTTTATTGTATACCCACAAGAACAAAAGTAAATTTGTGAAAAATAGTGATAATCATAATCTAAACTTAAGAAATAAGGATAAACTGGCTGTTCCTAAATTTAGGCTTCATAAAGTGAGTAATTCTTTTGCGGGGAACTTTATTCGAATGTACAATACATTGCCAACCGAAATAGCAAATTTATCTGTCAATAAATTTAAAAAACTAATAAAAAGTAAATTGTGCCATAAAGCTTATTATAGTATTAATGATTTCTTAGATGACAAGGCGGCCTGGTTGTAACAACGTAACGAATTGCTCCTTTCTAAATAACTCTGTATTAGATTTAAGATGAAATATTTTGAAAAAAGCCGAGCTGAGTTTCTTGAGGGCTCTTCTCAGTCTCGTTGCATTTTGGAACCCTCGGTAGAGTCACACCAACTTCTGACGAATCTAAATAATTTTCTGAAAATTTCAAAGATAAAAAAAAAAAAAAAAAAAAAAAAAAAAAAGATGCCAGTGGTTGCCCAGTCACAGAACTGGAGGTTTCCATTTTTATAAAAAGTTCTTGATTTAAATATATTGTCGAACTCAGATTTAATTGTATTAAACAAGGACTCGCAAGTTATTTGGATCAACCTGGTTAAAATAAATACTAGCAACTTTTGCAGAAACGCTTTCATTAAATCGTTCTAGGCGATATGTACTCATTGGCCTACATGAAATTTTATTTCCTTTAGCCTTTATATTGATGGGAAATACGACCTTCTGCCCCAGATGGTCAGTTTGAAGTTACTTAATACCTCCTTTGTCAGGAGTTCACAGTTGCAAAATATATTATCTAGACATGTTGCAGAATATGATGTGATTCTAGTTGGCTCTGAAAATAAATGTTGTAATCCAAAGGAACTGAATAAATTGATAAATTTAATGCATTTAGGTGAGTGCACAAGTACAGTCAGCTTCAGAGAAAAGGAACCCCCCTTGATAATGACATGAAAGCATTAAAGTTTTTTGAATCATTGTGTATATGGCATGTTGGTCTAGTGGTTATGACCGCTGCCTTGTGGACACGGCAACCGAGGTTCAAATCCTCTGACACAAGTTCTTTTTTTATTCATTTAATTATTTTTTATTTTCTTAAGCACTTTTTGTTAATTAATATTTAAGGAATCAAATTTTATAGTAGGTATGAGGTTTGTAAGAAAAGATAGGCTTATTGCATAAACAATATTAATTTATTTCTCGAATTACATTTCTAGGTTTTTTTCTTTACTCTTTCCATTCCTGGTTGAGTATAAAGTTTTTCTATCTGAGTTAAATTGGGGTTACTTATTTTTAAATTTTACCTGACTTAAATTTATTGACAAAATACAATACCCTAAGTGAAGTATAAAATGTTTACTTAATATACTGAATATCGCCGCGTCACATGACTCACGAATGACGTCACGTGATGCGATCGTTCGCTGAGCTGCGAACGAGCGAGCAGCTTCATCTGCCTTTTTTTGCATGTTCATATTAATTTGTAATTTTCTGATATTTTTCGTCTTTCGGCTCAATTGTATACCAAGATACAATTTACTCACAAAAAAATACCACATTAATTTATGTGCTATTTGAGGATACGAACTCGCATCTCCAGCGCCAGCCGATCACCTAGGCCGTGCCTTACACCACTAGGCTATCGGTTCACTTGATAATAATGGCGAAAATATGAATAGCATTACTCCTTTTATCGAACAAAGTTGATTACGGTGTAATTTTCTAGACCTTAAGGTTTAAATTTCTACTTCCACAATATGTGATAATAATAACTGCTCAATAGACTAAAAGATAAGGTTGAAATAAGTATAGATTTCTCGTATAGTTCAATAGATTACGCTTGATACAGCTTGTTGCACTACCGTCATGTTTTACTTCAAAAACTTATCTAATAATAATAAATAATAAATAAATATGTTAGGACAATCCACACAACGCCATCTAGTCTCAAACTAAGCAGAGCTTGTGATATGAGTACTAGTTAAACTGATATAAATACTTATATACATTTTTTTTTGTAAATACATACATATTATACATAGGAAACATCCAGACTTCGGTACAAACGTATGTGTCATCACACAAAGTTTGTCCCGACCGGGAATCGAACCCGAGACTCCGGCGTCATAGCGGATACACTACCGACCACGCCACCGAAGCAGTCGAATCTGCTGTATGAGCTGCGGCTATAGTATTATAATATCTGTGTCAGCGCGATAAGGTTGCAATTAGATTAGATGGGTGCAAAGGGGCTCTACCAACATCTATAGGGCCCCAGCGACCTCACCTGCTAGTGGCGCACCTGCTGATAAACGGACGAGGCTCGTTAATTTACGGTACCTATGGAGTGGCTTCGGCCCCTACGTGGGTACCAGGTGGTACAACAGTGTTGGTCCGGGGGGGTACCACCGTGCAGCTGTGCTAAAGCCCCCCAAGTAACCCAGCCCAGGCTGGGTTGCGTTAGGGGTTCAGCAGCTGCACCGCCGGGCCCGGGGCGATGTATGGTGCAGCAGGCATGGGACCAGTGGGGGCGAAACGGAGTCTAGTGTGGGTGGTGTGGGTCGATTTGCCGGCCAGGGAGACCCTTAGCAACGGCGTTGCCGCGGCCGCCCGCAACACAGTCATGGGGCCCGCCTGGGGCCAACCACCCCAGGAGGCTGCCCCACATGTTGCGCATAATCCTGATGTGGGATCGCCGCTCCGGGTGGTAACCGGTGTGGGGTAGCGGCGGCCTTGCATCAGGGGGGTTTGGGAGCCCTTCCGTCCGGCGGGTCGGCTCCGACCTAACCACACGGTTCTAGACAAAGCTAGCCCCTGCGCTTTGTCACTTACTGCTGCACCAAATGTCGCCCTGTCTTCACGCTTCTTCTTCAAAATCTACAATGGCAGTGCAACAAAAAAGAAATAAACGTTACACAGCGGCCCTAGGAAACCCCACAACTTCACATTTCGAGGTGGAGTTCACTAACGTCCGTGGACTCCATGCGAACCTCGATACCGTCCACCACCACCTTGAGACGGCACGGCCCGCTGTGATGTTCCTCACGGAGACACAAATACGCCGCCCTGACGACACGTCTTACCTGTGTTACCCCGGCTATGTCATCGAGGAACAATTTCGAGACAAAGCCGGGGTGTGCGTGTTCGTTAGGGCGGATGTTTGCTGCCGCCGGTTGCGCTGCCTAGAGAACCCCTCCAATTCCGTCCTTTGGCTGCACGTAGACCATGGCTCTATGAGCCAGATCTACGTGTGCGTCTACCGATCCCACACAGGGGATTCTGAGACAACAAAGCTCTTCCAGTACCTCAGCGAGACGGCTGATGAAGCGCAGGTGCGGTTCCCGAACGCTGACCTAGTGTTTCTGGGGGACTTCAATGGCCATCACATTGAATGGCTGGGGTCCCTCAAGACTGATCATGCGGGTAGAGCCGCCCATGCGTTCGCTCTCTCCCACGGTCTGACCCAGATGGTATGCGGGATCACCCGGATACCAGACAGGTCAGATCACGCGCCCGCTCTGCTGGATCTACTGCTGACGAGTCGCCCAGCCCAGTACAGTGTTTCGGTAGGAGCCCCACTGGGTAGTTCCGACCACTGTGTTGTTCACGCTGGCATGAAGGTGTCACCTCCTGCACGTCCTGTGCAAACGTCACGACGACTATGGCACTACTCGTCAGCGGATTGGGACGGTCTACGCGATTATTTTGCGTCCGTCCCCTGGAGCCAGCGCTGCTTTGTAGGAAAGGCTCCTTCGGATAGTGCTTCTGCTATTGCTGGCGAGATCAGTTTAGGGATGGATTATTACATCCCTTTCACTGATGTCGCCAGTATCCGCAGAGCCCGTCCCTGGTTCGGGCGAGATTGTGCCAAAGCTGTTCGACAAAAACAGTCGGCATATCGCGCCTGGATCAGGGCCCGGGCTGTGTGCGACCCAAACGTGGGCCACCTCAAAGCAGCGTACAACCGGGCCACAAAGTCGAGTAAGAGGGCCTTTAAGAGAGCGGATGCCCAGCGCGTCGCGCGGCTTGGTCAGGAGCTCACTTCCCATCCCACGGGCAGCCGTGGATTCTGGCAACTGGCCAAAGCCGTGCAATCTAACTTTTGTCAGCCCTCGCTGCCACCGCTGCGTTACCCAGATGGAACACTGGCTCACAAAGCCCAAGAGAAAGCGGATATGCTCGCAGACCTCTTTGCGGCTAATTCCCGGGTCGACGACCGTGGCCTGCAGCCCCCCGCCATCGCCAACTGTGGCCACACAATGCCTGATATTGTTATCAGGCAATGTGATGTACGGGCAGTGCTGCGGTCACTCGACACGCGGAAAGCCAGTGGCCCTGACGGCATTCCGGCGGTGGTGCTACGAAAATGTGCAGCTGAGTTGTCTCCAGTATTAACGCGTCTGTACCGCCTGTCATACTCTTCAGGGCTCGTGCCGGAGGTCTGGAAGGAGGCGAACGTACAACCGATCCCCAAGAAAGGGGATCGGTCCGATCCAGGCAACTATCGACCCATAGCTGTCACCTCAGTCATTTGCAAGGTGCTTGAGCTCCTTATAAATAAGCAGCTCATGCAATTCCTAGAGGATCACTCGCTAATCAATGATCGACAATACGGCTTCAGGCCAAAGCGATCAACGGGTGATCTTCTGGCATTCGTAACGCATGTCTGGGGTGGGGCTATGGAAAGGCACGGCGAGTCCTTGGCTATTAGCCTGGACATCGCCAAAGCCTTCGATAGGGTCTGGCATGCTTCGCTCCTTTCCAAGCTTCCGGCATATGGTCTACCTCCTCAACTGTGCAGCTGGATTGCCAGCTTTTTAAACGAGCGCCGAGTGCGGGTCCTCTGCGATGGCCAGGCTTCTCGCTTCTTGCAAGTGAATGCCGGGGTACCGCAGGGGTCCGTACTATCACCAACTCTCTTTCTTCTGCATATCAATGATATGCTATCCCTCGGGAACATTCATTGCTATGCAGATGACAGCACACTGCACGGGAGTTACTCGGTTCGTCCGACGGCGGGGCGATCTGAGATTGAGGAGGAGAGACGACGACTCGTGGCTGATCTCGACCGTAACCTCGACAGTATCTCTCAATGGGGTACCGAGAACCTGGTCGAGTTCAATGCCCGCAAAACACAGGCGTGTGCATTTACTGCGAAGAAATCCCCTTTCCTTCCCCTACCCTCTCTTCAGAATGCATTATTACCAATGAAGGACAACCTTGATATCCTTGGCATAGACGTTCGTCGAGAGCTCAATAATAAAAACTACATCGAAAGATGTATAGGGCTAGCTTCGCGGAAACTAGGAATACTGAATAAGGTAAAGAGATTCTTTACACCGGACCAGAGGTGTCTGCTGTACAAGACGCAGATTAGACCCTGCGTCGAATACTGCTCTCACCTCTGGGACGGCTCCGCGAAGTATCTGCTGGACGCTCTCGACGCTATGCAGCGACGGGCTATCCGTATTATTGGTTGTCCGGAGGTAACGGGAAGCCTTGAGCCGCTAGCTCAGCGCCGAACAATAGCTTCCTTGGCCGCATTCTACCGTATTTACCACGGCGAGTGTTCTGAAGAGCTCTTCAATCTGATCCCACCCTCTTCCTTCCGATCCCGAACGACTCGTGCCGGGCAGAGATGCCACCCCCACACAGTGGATAGCATGTTCGCGAGAACCGAACGTTTTAAACGTTCGTTTCTCTGCCGAACGATAGTGGCCTGGAACGCCCTGCCTGTGCACGTGTTTCCTCCCACATATAATCCTGGGTTCTTTAAGCGGAGCGTGAAGAGGCACATCAGTAGGTCGTCAAGTTGAGGGCCACTCTCAATAGTAATGTGTGCTGTGAGAGTGGCCCACAATCGCTAGACGTCGTCACGACTTACCACCAGGCGGGCGGCGTCAATTTGGCGAACCAAATATAAAAAAAAAAAAAAAAAAAAATAGAATACTTCTTTGCCTTATTTACTAAACTGTGATTGAAGGTAACTTTATAATTCGTGGTAATTTGCATTGGTGTTAATCCTCCTCGTAATATTATTCAATTTATTAAGTTTTTGATCAGTTTTTTGAGTAAATTGAAAGTATGGTTCGATTAACAACATTTTGAAAGCTAAAATTATTGTTCTCTGGGAGCAAGAACAAAGCATAAAGAAAATAGCACGAGATATGGTATGATATCTTTACGTTCTTTACTTCAAATCAAACTTTAGAAAAGGTATGTGGACGACATCTTCTGTATCATGGAGGTCGATGAGCGTGATGTACAGTGTTATGTGGCTCATTTAGACAACATCGATAATAAAATGAGCTTCATCTATGAAATGGAAATAGAGAGATCCATTGTTTTCCTGGACGTGAAGGTTGATGTTCGTTCGGATGGGTCTCTCAGCCACTCCGTGTATAGAAAACTGACTCACACAGACCGCTACCTACATGCAGACTCGCATCACCACCCACGCCAATTGCATTCAGTCGTGGCGTCGCTTACTGACCGTGCATATAAATTATGTGACGAGGAACACTTGGAAGCTGAACTACTCTACTACTACTACTAATGGGTACAGTAGACGGATCAAGCCATAGAGATCAAGCCACCTAGATGCACGCAGAAACAGTTAAATTACAAGGTAGAAAGACACCCAGCATTCCTACCATATGTCAGAGGTGTGACTGATAAGATCGCTAACATTCTCAAGAAAATATCCGTAAGAACTATCTTCACGCCTCTGAGAAAGGTATCATAGTCCTTGCGCTCGCCCAAGGACAGTTTCCCCTTAGAGAAGCCGGGTGTGTATAAAGTCGACAGTAGCTGCGGTAGCTCCTACATTGGGCAAACTAAGCGATCGAATGAAGGAACATATTAGGGCGGTCAGAAATAATGAACCACAGAAGTCTGCGATTGCGGAGCATATACTTGAGGCAGGCACTGACCATTGGATAGAGTTATATAACCCACAAATCGACGGTCCCTACGTAAATCAACGAAACTCAAAATTCGCGTTTTTTTTATTCCTTTAATAGTTTTCATTTATACTTTATTTATACATACCAGTGAAGAGAAAAACTAAAATCTTCCTATAAAGCGGAAAATGTAATCGTAAAACCTCGAATGTAACTAAACTAGCCGAAGTAGATAGTCGAATGTTTTGATCCGAAGAAATACGCGGGAGTGAGCGACGTGCGAGCGAGACGAAACTAACACTTTCGAGAATGTACGCGACACCAGCGCTATTTAGCCGCCGGCGAGCCATGAGGTGATTGCGCTAGAATTTGTTACAATTTTTGATTATTTTTAAGTAAAACAATGAAAAAATATACATCCAGGTACTCTAGGTCTAAGAAAATACTTAATTTAATAAATTCGGAGAGTGCCGCTCAGCAAGGAATTGTTGATGAAACACCTAAACCCGGTAAGTTAGTAAAGTAATACTATTTTAAAGTATTTATAATTAGTTGTATACGTTACTAAAGAAGATAGTGATTTACTTATTACTTGTTATTGAAATATATTTATAAAATTCTGAATTCCAATGCAAATACATAGTATAACATCGAAATTGACAGTTTCGATGTTGTATGATCGTGATTAAATAGTAACCTTTTGTCGGAACTGCCAGTTTCATTTTTTTACTGTGGTATTTGAGTAGAGAAATAAAACGAAACTGCCAGTTTCATTTATTTACTGCGGTATTTTATTTTAGGAAGAAAACGAAACTACCAGTTTCATTTACTTACGGTGAATTTTGATGTTCAGTAATAATACGAAACTGACAGTTTCAATGTTTTACTGTTTATTTTCATACTTTCGATACAATTTGTCCTAAATAATTACGTAGGTAGGTAGTACCTACCTACATATTCTGTAATTCTGCCAATAATAATTGTTTTTTTTTTATTTAGATTCACCTCTGCTTGTGTCCTGTCAGTTTGGTGTAAGAGAATGGAATGTCTTAGAGGGAATAATTGACGAAGCACTTTCATCGGACAAAAACTGGTCGTCAGAAGATTTTTCAATATTGGACAAGACAGTATCCAAATCACCCACTCCAATCGACAGTGATAAGTATTTGATTATTTTAGGGAGCTCCGAGCACACGCCCTTGCCATCACCACGACAAGATTTTGATGATATTCCAACTGAATTCTCCCTACAAAACATCTCAAGATCCTCACCTTCATCGCCCCATCCAGTAACACCGCTGCTGAATGAACTGGAACATCAAAACCCACTTACTGAACCAACTAGTGTTGCCTCTCTGATAACCACCATAACACCTAGCTCGAGTACTACAGCACCAAAGGCAAGAAAGAAAACATTCAAAGAAAACCCTGGGAAAAAAAGAAAAAGATGTGTTGAGAAATGGATAGATAGTAAAAGGAAAAAACTATTGAATTCTGGTCAGGAGTACATCACAAGAAAGGGAATAGTTAAAAAAGAGAAAAAATTGAAGCCGGTATGTCCGACTACTTGTAAATTAAAATGTTTTGAAAAATTCGACAATGCTACAAGAGAAAATATAATGACAAATTTTTGGAAAATAGGCGATCACACCATGCAATGGGAATATATAAATAAATTTAGTGTAAAATGTACAAAGAAAAGCATTACTGTAGAAGGTCCTTCTAGGCGAAAATATACAACAAAATATTTTTTACCACTTCCTAATAACAAAGACAATCCAGATGTTTCATCGTATGAATCTGTACAAGTTTGCCTCAAAATGTTTTTGAATACCTTGTGCATTACCGACCAAATAATTCGTAGTGCTCATACTAAATTAAACCAGGAAGGAATTACTTTACCTGATGATAGAGGAAAACACCATAATCATCCTGTTGTACGCAGCACTGAAATGATAAAAAGTGTCTGTTACCATGTCGCATCATTTCAGCCAGTTCCATCACATTATACAAGACACAGCAGTAGCAAAGTGTACCTAGACAGTAATTTAAACATGACTAAAATGTTCTCCTTGTATAAAGAATGGGATCAATTGAAAGATTACGAGAGCAAAGCTCTTACGTTGCGCCAGTACTCAGATATAGTTAATGAAAACTTGAATATTGCATTTTTTGTACCGAAGAAAGATATTTGTGATAAATGTCATTCATATTCAAATACTACAAACCCAACTGTTGATCAAATAAATGATTATACTAAGCACATTGAAAACAAGAAAATTACCAGAGAATTTAAAGACCATGATAAACAAGTAGCTCAGAACTCTTGTGAGGTGATCAGTGCAACATTCGACTTCCAAAAAATTCTAAATTCGCCCCATGGAGATATAGGACTTTTATATTACAAACGTAAACTGTCCGTGTATAATTTTACAGTTTTTGACATGGCAAATAAGGAAGGGTTTTGCTATATGTGGACAGAATGTACAGGTGAAAGGGGTGCCAATGAAGTCAGTAGTTGTTTAATGATGTTTATGAAAAATCTTATTGACAAAGGTACAAAGAAATTTCTGTTTTGGTCGGATAACTGCTCAGGGCAAAATAGAAATAGAGTAGTCTATTCTATGTATATTTATTTAGCAAAAGTATATAATGTTGATATAACTCACCGTTTTTTAGAGAAGGGCCACACCCAAAATGAGGGTGATAGCGTTCACGCTCTCATTGAGAAAGAATCAAAGAGGAAGTTGATTTGTACGCCCGACCAGTGGTATGCATTAGTGCGGTGGGCCAAAACCACTGGTAGACCGTATAATGTCATTGAATTAACTCAACAGGACATTTTTGATTTTAAACCTTTTCTAGATAATAGAAATTGGAAGAAGGATAACAGCAACTGTGAGGTAAAATGGAACAAAATCAAGGAAATCAGAATAGATAAGAATGTTCCTAACTGCCTTTTATTTAAATATGATTTAAAGGGTGAGCAACATTGTTTAAATTTTGTTGTTACGAGAAGACGTGGGAGGGAAATTAACAATGACGAATTAAAAGTGGCTTATTCTAATACTCTTAGTATTACCGAAGCGAAATACAAAGATCTTATTTCTTTATGTGATACAGGGGTGATACTAAAGGAATATCATAGATTTTATAAAAACATTAGACATGACAAATATACAGCCGAAAATGATGTTGAGTCAGATTAGAAGCATTATACTCGTAGTAGATAGTATTATTCGATAAGAAGAGTTTAACAAGTTATTTTCCTACTACTTTGATCTCAGATATTGTATTCCTAGTATTATTATTACTTAACGGGTGTTAAAAATATTATTTTTTCAGAAGATGTTATTTTTTTCCATTTTGTTGTCATATTGATAAAAGAGAGAAAGAATGAATATTGGTAAGATTATTTTAAGATAAAAGATTTTTGTTTTTAAGTTTTTTTCTAACTTGGTTCAACTCAGAGTTTTAGTTTTTTCTACTAGAAGTTTTTTATGTTGGTTTATTAAAATTTATATGTGATTAAAATTTATGTTCCTAATTCCTAAATTCATGTTTACCTAATATAATTAGAAATAAGGAGGAGAAAGAAAATACTTTATGGAAATGTGATTATAACTTTGTAAGTACTAAAGGAGGAAAAGGAATAAGACTTAATTAGAAATAAGGAGGAAAAGGAATATTACTTTATGGAAATGTGATTATAACTTTGTAAGTAGGTACTATAGGAGGAAAAGGAATAAGACTTAATTAGAAAGAATTAGAAATAAGGAGGAGAAAGAATAAGACTTTATGGAAATGTGATTCTAATAATATGTGATTTCTAGTGCCATCTTTTATTTTATTATGCAAACAAACAACATAACATGTGATTTCTAATAAATTTAGTTATATATTCGGATTTTTCATAGAATATTAATATTTAATTTTGTTTATTTATTTTTACATGCGACATACTTACAGTTATTCATATTATATAGAAACAGGTGTTACCAATTTACTGTCTTACGGCGTAACTCATTGAAACTACCAGTTACGTTAAATACCTTAACAAAATATGTCACGTAAATGATCGAATTTGCCAGTTTCGATAAATTCTTTTAACATTTCTCCAACGTTAACTGTTGAAAGTGTCAGTTTCAATAATATCACTTCCACTTATTACGAAGTATATTATCGATACTTAATTTTCCACTAAACTAGTGCATATTTAAAAAAAAAAAAATGTATAACTAAATGTAATAATGCCAAAAGTATTAATAAATATCAAATTGCTAGTGAATATCTTTAACAAAAAAAATATTCCAAAAACAAACTTTGAAACACTCTGTTGAAAAATTACAGGCCGTCGAAATACTTTCGGCAGACCGTCATTACATACCCAGGTTGGTGAGAGAAGCCATTGAAATAACAAAAAATAAAAATATTGGATAGAAACAGGCGTTACTTGGCGAAAATCCATGACAAAACAATAATTATTGTTTTGTCATGGATTTTCGCCAAGTAACGCCTGTTTCTATCCAATATTTGAGATCAGTGTGCATCACTACCCAGGCTAAACTATATATAAAATTGATCAAGCTCCACAGAACAGCAAGTCAAAATCTTTGGTTCAATCAAGAGTGTAAGCGCTTTGGGGTGTTTCCAAGGTACATCTGCCTAAAAACAAACAATAACTCAGTGTCGGCTAGGAATTCTATTTTAAAAGCAAAAACAGTGTGGCTAAACTCGGAAATTAGGAGTTTATTTAGAGTGAGAGACAATTTGAAGTGGCATTTAAAGGTTCTACACTCTGAGTTGTCATTCAGTTTACACAGAGTAGAATTTGATTTGTTGGATAAAAAGGCACGAGATTTAGCTTCTAAATTTATACATAAAAAATTTTTAATACAATCAAATAAATTATTTAATCTAAGGGTGGGTAGAGGCGAGTTTTTTGATCGAAGGGAGCAGGTGTTTTCTAATCATACATTTTACCCCAGAATCAAGAACCTTTCTGATATTCATCTCAGCAACAGTGAGGTGTCCCTTTTAAATAAGGGCTTAAAATATTCCATACCTAAATCATTTAACAATAAAAAATCTTTAGAACCTTTGGCAGTAGATGCGGAGGTGGCAATCATTAGAAATAAGGGTGACATAATGTTGAAGGCACTGGTTGCACAAAAAATCGATTCTGTTTGTTTGTCTGGTACTTTTAACTCCGAATTGACTGTACAAAGGTCGATTCGCAACAAACTTAGGGACGGGGATGTGGTTCTGAGTAAGGCTGATAAGGGTAACACCGTGGTTTTGATCCCGAGGGAGGATTACATGGCAAGAGTCAATGACATCATTTCATCTGATGATTTTCAACACTTAACCTTCAATCCTACAGCTAAGTTCCAGGCAGAACTAAAGCTTGCTTTGAAATCCACGACTTATTTATTCCCTGAGAACTCTTCGTTGCATAAAACTTTGATAAACATGAATCCCAGTTGTCCGTTGTTTTATGGCCTTCCAAAAATACACAAGGAAGGGTGCCCAATTAGACCTGTTGTCGCATACAGGGGCGCGCCGGCATATAATTTGTCGAAGTTTTTGAACACAATCATTAAAGAAGCAATAGATTTTAACCCAAAATTTTCTATAAAAAATAGTACTGACCTCATAAACAAGATTAAAAATATTAAGTTACCGTCCAATGCTCAACTTGTGTCTTTGGACGTGAAAAGTTTATTCACTAACGTACCGTATAATGAAGTATTAGATATTTTGAGACACAAATTAACAATAAAAAGGATCAATTTTAATAAAATAGAGGAAATTTATAACCTAACAAGATTGTGTATGACTCAGAATTACTTTCAGTTCAACAACAGTTTTTTTCTACAGAGGAATGGTTTGGCTATGGGGTCGCCACTCAGTCCTTTAATAGCTGAAATATTTATGGATGCATTCGAGACTAACCACATAGTTGGGAACGTTCATGTCTTGTACTATTTTAGATATGTGGATGATATTATTATATGTTGGACAGGAACAAAACGTCAGCTCAGTGTCCTTGTCTCCAAGTTGAACTCAGTACACCCTAGAATTGATTTTTCACTAGAGTTGGAGTCAGATTCTACTCTCAATTTCTTGGACCTTTCAATTACTAGAAGGAACGGTGTTCATGAGTTCCGTATCTATAGGAAACCAACAGTTACAGACACAGTTATTCCTTACTCATCCAATCATCCATGGCAACATAAAATGGCAGCTTTCCACAGCTTACTGAGCAGGTTACTGGCGGTACCGTTGAGCCCACAGGCATTTGGTGAAGAATTGTCCATCATTTGCTACATAGCACAAAGTAATGGCTATGACGTAGGAATGGTTCACTCATTATTAAATAAAAAACGTAAAAAGGCTAGTTTTCATTTATTATATCCGATTCAAGATCCACCTAGGAAGTATACGGCCTGTTTGCCGTTCGTGGGTCCCGTCTCGTTGAGTATAGCTAAGATCATGAGGGAAAGCAGTATATTTGTTGCTTTTAGAACTCAGAATGCCTTGAGGGAGCTGTGTAATGGCAAGGATTCGGTGTCGGTCTCACGCAGATCAGGTGTTTATTTGTTGAGTTGTGATGAATGTGGTTTGAAGAATGTGGGACAGACTGGCAGGTCCTTCGATATTAGATATAAGGAACATAGAGCGGCGTCCCGCAATGGTTGTCCTGAAAGGTCCCTCTTCGCGAAGCATCTTCTTGACACTGGTCATTCCTTGAACAATAGTAACACTTTTAAAGTTTTACGGTTATGTGAGAAAGGGTTCAAGTTAAGTGTTTGGGAAAGGCTAGAAATAGTTAGAAGAGATGCGGACACCTTACTCAACGAACAAATAGATTTTCACACATCTCCCTTACTTAATCTGTTTGCGAACAGACAGACACATTAACTGTTGTTGGTTTGTGTGTGTTATTTGGGTTTTCTATGCAACTTATCAAGAGACAGTAATTAAATCAAACAGATAAGGTCAAGTATTGGTGAATACCTATTTTTGGAACTTAGTTAGCATGATCTGAGGTTTCTACCCACATTGGTTATTGTAAAGAATCCTACATCGCGATAATGAAATTTGCACGCGTTTACTTATAAGCAAACACGTTCCAACCACGAATTTTGCTGTTCTCTCTGAGACAGTCTTGATAATGCCTCGTTTAGAGGCGAAACAATTGTCGACGTTTTGTTGTCCTTTTGATTCTGCGAAAAATTAATGCTATTAATTAATGCTAAAAAGTTTTTTCTTAAAAAAATTTTTACTTACCATTGTTTTAAAAAATAAAAATTTCAATCGTGAAGACGGTTTTCAGTTGCCGGGTGTCTGGCGTCCAGTGGTCAGTTTATGTAAAAATAAACAACAACCTATACAAAAACCGCGAGTGGATATCGTGAGTATTGTGTGCCGTGATCATGTTCGAGTTGGTAGTGAGAACAGTGCGGACAATAGTTGTGGTGCGCGACAAAAACGAGTGAGAAGGAGGGTAGACCGATACGGTTTACCTTAAAACTATTTCGCGATGTACTGACAGTTCCTCCGTGACCATGGCGCTTGCAATAGTGCCGAAATATCGGAAACTCGACAACAAAATAATACATGGTAAATATCCCGAATATATTTCCAAAGTTTATAATTCTATTCAACGACTGACTGAAAATTTTATTTATGTTTATGATACAATTATGTATCCTTACACAAATTTTCAAGCTTAATAAATTATGTACCTATTTATTCTGCATACTTATGGCCTGACTGACCAGCCCTGTCCCGCCATTTAGCTGACTGACTGCCATAACTGCTATATACAGGTGAATTTTTCAAGTGGGCTTGGATGGCCAAATCCGGAACTATAAGGAATAGCGAAAAATGCTCTAAAAAGTCACGAGCCCGATTTTGATGAAACTTAAAACCTCATCATTAGATTTTTTTAAATCCTATAATCCTAGCTGGGAATCGAACCCATTGATTTAGAAAAAAAATCACACCCTTTATTTATTACACCATACGATAGTGTTGCTGTTAAGTATCAAATTCTGGGAAGTAATGATATACGGCAAATTTAAGAAAAACTTAGAATTTTAATGAAATTCATATTTCTTGTGTCTCTTAGTCTCTTATCACACTGGGCAGAGGCGCGCGCGCTACCACCGCCTCCACGCCCAGTGTGATAAGAGACAGACATGTACTTGCCAGCTTGTTTCTTTTAGTGTATTAATGTATTAAAATAGTCCTTTCATTAGTTTTTTCAATATTGGGAACAGAAAAAGTCCCAGGGGATGAAATATGATTAGTACGGTGGCTGTGGCATGATAATGGCAATTATGAGGTTTGAGGAGCAGTTGTACTCCAGCTGCAACACCCATGAATTGTTAATCCACAATTCCGGAAACTTTCTTACTGAAATTTCCAATAAATTTGCATGATATGAGCTAATCGAAATGCCGACATCGTCAGCCACGTATCTAACAGTGATTCGATGAGTCTCTAAGTTTTATTTTACTTTAATAACATGTTCATTTGTTGCTGATATGCTGGGGGGTCCAGCCAGAACGACTGTCGTCATTTACCGATATTCTGTGATGAGTTGTTATCACTTTTAAACATCGTTTTGACCTATTACAAAAAAAAGAAAATGGATAATCTATCTGAGTTTCTTGCTGGTATCTTCTCAGGAGAACCAACTTACCGAACCAGCGAAATAATCATTTTCAAATGGTTATTTATGTATATAATTTTTTGGGTGCAAAGGGGCTCTACCAACATCTGTAGGGCCCCAGCGACCTCACCTGCTAGTGGCGCACCTGCTGATAAACGGACGAGGCTCGTTAATTTACGGTACCTATGGAGTGGCTTCGGCCCCTACGTGGGTACCAGGTGGTACAACAGTGTTGGTCCGGGGGGGTACCACCGTGCAGCTGTGCTAAAGCCCCCCAAGTAACCCAGCCCAGGCTGGGTTGCGTTAGGGGTTCAGCAGCTGCACCGCCGGGCCCGGGGCGATGTATGGTGCAGCAGGCATGGGACCAGTGGGGGCGAAACGGAGTCTAGTGTGGGTGGTGTGGGTCGATTCGCCGGCCAGGGAGACCCTTAGCAACGGCGTTGCCGCGGCCGCCCGCAACACAGTCATGGGGCCCGCCTGGGGCCAACCACCCCAGGAGGCTGCCCCACATGTTGCGCATAATCCTGATGTGGGATCGCCGCTCCGGGTGGTAACCGGTGTGGGGTAGCGGCGGCCTTGCATCAGGGGGGTTTGGGAGCCCTTCCGTCCGGCGGGTCGGCTCCGACCTAACCACACGGTTCTAGACAAAGCTAGCCCCTACGCTTTGTCACTTACTGCTGCACCAAATGTCGCCCTGTCTTCACGCTTCTTCTTCAAAATCTACAATGGCAGTGCAACAAAAAAGAAATAAACGTTACACAGCGGCCCTAGGAAACCCCACAACTTCACATTTCGAGGTGGAGTTCACTAACGTCCGTGGACTCCATGCGAACCTCGATACCGTCCACCACCACCTTGAGACGGCACGGCCCGCTGTGATGTTCCTCACGGAGACACAAATACGCCGCCCTGACGACACGTCTTACCTGTGTTACCCCGGCTATGTCATCGAGGAACAATTTCGAGACAAAGCCGGGGTGTGCGTGTTCGTTAGGGCGGATGTTTGCTGCCGCCGGTTGCGCTGCCTAGAGAACCCCTCCAATTCCGTCCTTTGGCTGCACGTAGACCATGGCTCTATGAGCCAGATCTACGTGTGCGTCTACCGATCCCACACAGGGGATTCTGAGACAACAAAGCTCTTCCAGTACCTCAGCGAGACGGCTGATGAAGCGCAGGTGCGGTTCCCGAACGCTGACCTAGTGTTTCTGGGGGACTTCAATGGCCATCATATTGAATGGCTGGGGTCCCTCAAGACTGATCATGCGGGTAGAGCCGCCCATGCGTTCGTTCTCTCCCACGGTCTGACCCAGATGGTATGCGGGATCACCCGGATACCAGACAGGTCAGATCACGCGCCCGCTCTGCTGGATCTACTGCTGACGAGTCGCCCAGCCCAGTACAGTGTTTCCGTAGGAGCCCCACTGGGTAGTTCCGACCACTGTGTTGTTCACGCTGGCATGAAGGTGTCACCTCCTGCACGTCCTGTGCAAACGTCACGACGACTATGGCACTACTCGTCAGCGGATTGGGACGGTCTACGCGATTATTTTGCGTCCGTCCCCTGGAGCCAGCGCTGCTTTGTAGGAAAGGCTCCTTCGGATAGTGCTTCTGCTATTGCTGGCGAGATCAGTTTAGGGATGGATTATTACATCCCTTTCACTGATGTCGCCAGTATCCGCAGAGCCCGTCCCTGGTTCGGGCGAGATTGTGCCAAAGCTGTTCGACAAAAACAGTCGGCATATCGCGCCTGGATCAGGGCCCGGGCTGTGCGCGACCCAAACGTGGGCCACCTCAAAGCAGCGTACAACCGGGCCACAAAGTCGAGTAAGAGGGCCTTTAAGAGAGCGGATGCCCAGCGCGTCGCGCGGCTTGGTCAGGAGCTCACTTCCCATCCCACGGGCAGCCGTGGATTCTGGCAACTGGCCAAAGCCGTGCAATCTAACTTTTGTCAGCCCTCGCTGCCACCGCTGCGTTACCCAGATGGAACACTGGCTCACAAAGCCCAAGAGAAAGCGGATATGCTCGCAGACCTCTTTGCGGCTAATTCCCGGGTCGACGACCGTGGCCTGCAGCCCCCCGCCATCGCCAACTGTGGCCACACAATGCCTGATATTGTTATCAGGCAATGTGATGTACGGGCAGTGCTGCGGTCACTCGACACGCGGAAAGCCAGTGGCCCTGACGGCATTCCGGCGGTGGTGCTACGAAAATGTGCAGCTGAGTTGTCTCCAGTATTAACGCGTCTGTACCGCCTGTCATACTCTTCAGGGCTCGTGCCGGAGGTCTGGAAGGAGGCGAACGTACAACCGATCCCCAAGAAAGGGGATCGGTCCGATCCAGGCAACTATCGACCCATAGCTGTCACCTCAGTCATTTGCAAGGTGCTTGAGCTCCTTATAAATAAGCAGCTCATGCAATTCCTAGAGGATCACTCGCTAATCAATGATCGACAATACGGCTTCAGGCCAAAGCGATCAACGGGTGATCTTCTGGCATTCGTAACGCATGTCTGGGGTGGGGCTATGGAAAGGCACGGCGAGTCCTTGGCTATTAGCCTGGACATCGCCAAAGCCTTCGATAGGGTCTGGCATGCTTCGCTCCTTTCCAAGCTTCCGGCATATGGTCTACCTCCTCAACTGTGCAGCTGGATTGCCAGCTTTTTAAACGAGCGCCGAGTGCGGGTCCTCTGCGATGGCCAGGCTTCTCGCTTCTTGCAAGTGAATGCCGGGGTACCGCAGGGGTCCGTACTATCACCAACTCTCTTTCTTCTGCATATCAATGATATGCTATCCCTCGGGAACATTCATTGCTATGCAGATGACAGCACACTGCACGGGAGTTACTCGGTTCGTCCGACGGCGGGGCGATCTGAGATTGAGGAGGAGAGACGACGACTCGTGGCTGATCTCGACCGTAACCTCGACAGTATCTCTCAATGGGGTACCGAGAACCTGGTCGAGTTCAATGCCCGCAAAACACAGGCATGTGCATTTACTGCGAAGAAATCCCCTTTCCTTCCCCTACCCTCTCTTCAGAATGCATTATTACCAATGAAGGACAACCTTGATATCCTTGGCATAGACGTTCGTCGAGAGCTCAATAATAAAAACTATATCGAAAGATGTATAGGGCTAGCTTCGCGGAAACTAGGAATACTGAATAAGGTAAAGAGATTCTTTACACCGGACCAGAGGTGTCTGCTGTACAAGACGCAGATTAGACCCTGCGTCGAATACTGCTCTCACCTCTGGGACGGCTCCGCGAAGTATCTGCTGGACGCTCTCGACGCTATGCAGCGACGGGCTATCCGTATTATTGGTTGTCCGGAGGTAACGGGAAGCCTTGAGCCGCTAGCTCAGCGCCGAACAATAGCTTCCTTTGCCGCATTCTACCGTATTTACCATGGCGAGTGTTCTGAAGAGCTCTTCAATCTGATCCCACCCTCTTCCTTCCGATCCCGAACGACTCGTGCCGGGCAGAGATGCCACCCCCACACAGTGGATAGCATGTTCGCGAGAACCGAACGTTTTAAACGTTCGTTTCTCTGCCGAACGATAGTGGCCTGGAACGCCCTGCCTGTGCACGTGTTTCCTCCCACATATAATCCTGGGTTCTTTAAGCGGAGCGTGAAGAGGCACATCAGTAGGTCGTCAAGTTGAGGGCCACTCTCAATAGTAATGTGTGCTGTGAGAGTGGCCCACAATCGCTAGACGTCGTCACGACTTACCACCAGGCGGGCGGCGTCAATTTGGCCAACCAAATATAAAAAAAAAAAAAAAAAAAAAAAAAAAAAAAAAAAAATACTTAATTTAGTATTTTAATAATATTGCTTGACATGGTTAGTCCGAGTCGCCCAGGACTTTAATTGGCTGTGCCCTAGCGGCTGGCACGTATGATTTTGTTACCTTTAATCAACATTTCATCGCAAGGCAACGAGTTTCAATTTATTTTCAAAATTACAATATAGCTGTTACTTATTAAATCTGTGCCTCGGAGAGCACGTTAAGCCGTCGGTCCCGGTTGTCATACATACATCTATGGCAGTCGTTAGGGTAGTTGGAGCCCTAAATCAAAAATCCGACCGGTCTAACTACAGAACTTCGATATCGCCCATGGGTTGTGAAGGTCAGATGGCAGTCGCTTCACGGAAAATATCGATGTTCAGCCGAATCGCAGTTAGACTGGAAAGCCGACCCCAACTTTAGTTGGGAAAAGGCTCGGTGAATGATGTTACTTATTAAATTCATTCGGCCATTTTGGACATAACACATTATAAATGTGCCCGGTGACGGCAATAGTCTTGCCCCCTATTACGTGGGATTAAAATATTGGCAAATAGTGGTAACTTAAAAAAACAATACCTATGTTAAAACCAAAATATTATGTTTATTGCTTTTCAAAATACTCTCCTTTACATTTTAAACATTTTTTCATGCGATCGAACCATTTTTTAAAACAGGAGGACCACAGATCTGAAGGCATATTTTCTACGTGCTGATTGAACGCTATCACTGGCTCTTCGTAGTTGGTAAAAGTGAAACCTCTCATCAAATCTTTGATTTTGGGGAAAATACAGAAATCACAGGGTGCTAGGTCGTACCTTCGCACATTCTATGCGCAAGATGGGTGACGAGTTGTACTTTTTCGGAAGCTAAAAATGACTTTGTTTTGTTGGCTGTGTGTGAAGAAGCGTTGTCATGATTTAGGAGAACGCGGCTTTTGGGTCGTCTTTCGCGAACTTTTTCTAACACCCTGGGTAAACAAATGGTAGAATACCACTCAGCATTAACACTCTTTTGATCTTCAAGTGGAATTGTACAGATAGGACCCGTAGCTGAGAAAAAAAACTCGATCATTTTTTTACCAACGTTTCTCGCCTGCCTCACTTTTGTTGGCTTGTTCTCATTTTCAAACACCCATTCACAAGATTGCTGTTTTTTTTTCGGGTTCAAAACAATAAATCCACGTTTCGTCTCCTGTGACAATGTCATAAACAGCATTAGAATGTCCGTGGTCGTACTTCAGTAGCATCTATGAGCACCACTCCACGCGAGCCCACTTCTGCTCCGCTGTCAGTTCATGAGGGATCCAACGACAACAAAGTTTCCGAACTTTCAATTCTTCATGTAAAATTTTCTAGATTTGACTCATACCAATCCCCAATAGTCCTCGAATTGTCTCATAGGTAATCCGCGGTTTTTATTCAATTAACCGCTTAACAGTAACCATATTATTTTCGTTGACGGCAGTTGAAGGCTGCCCTTCACGAAATTCGTCATGTAAAGAAACTCGACCTCTCTCAAATTCAGCAAAACATTGCTTCACGGTGGTCAAACGAGGTGCTTCTCTCCCAAAAGCATTTTGAAGACGAGCGGTACAGTCTTGTAGAGAGAGAGGACTTTTAAAATCATAAAAAATCATCGCTCTAAAATCTTTTCGACTTAATTCCATTTTCGTTACCTATTATGTAAAACTTTGAAGTGTGATAAAAAACAACTGACAAATGATTTCCCGCCAATTGTTTTTTTTATTATTAAGAAGGTTGCAACGTTTAAAAAAATATAACATTCGAAATTCAAATAGTTCCGATTAGCAAAAGTGCAAAACTTTTAGTGTGCCCCATGAATGTGCTTCTTCGATTCTATCGTATGTCGCTATCAAGATTTTAAATTGTTAATCATGTGAATTTTTTTTTGTAAAAAAAATATCCATCTAACCACTTTAAAATTTGAATACAGGTACCATTTTATCTTAAATACCTTCTTTACATAGAAATGTTTTCTGTGCACACAAATACTTAGGTAGGTACCTAATAAAAAATTGAACGTAGTTGCTGTCTGTTTCGGTTAATATTGCTTCAAGGAGTAACTGCCTACTTTTTACTGATAATAGTTTCCCAAGAAAAAGGAAAATTATTTTCACTGGCGAAGACGCGGGTGTCTACCAGTGCAATATAAAATGCGTCAGTTATTGTCTATTTGTCTATTAACTGACCTATTCTTATAGCACAAGTTCTCTTTATAAGAAGCTGATCGCCGCAGCTCCGCCCGCGTGATTTAGTTTACTCGTTCTCGGTTCCCGTGGGAACACATTACCGAGATAATAAGTAGCCTTTGTTACTCAGGGTGAATGTAGCTTTCCAATGGGGAAAGATTTTTTTAAATCGGCATAGTAGTTTTTGAGTTTATTCATTACAAACATAAACACAAAAATACAAATCCTAATCTTAACCAAAGTCGCTTTGCGCTGTATGTCTGTCCCTATTTATGCTTAGATCTTTAAAACTACGCAACGGATTTTGATTAGGTTGTTGAGGAGGGTTTTAGTATAAAATTTGGCAATCGAGCGAAGCCGCGGTCGTCCGCTAATATATTATAAAGAGAACTTGTGCTATGATTATAAGAATAGGTCAGTTAATAGACAACTGACGCATTTTATTGTTGGTCCCAAGTAATAAAAGACAAGCTCATTGCCGTTAGCGATTACTACAGAAAATCCATAACCACTGTGTAATTCATACAAAACAGTTCAACAGCCAGGACCACGGCCAGGACAGATGTTATACATACCACTAAACAGAATCTCTGCTAATTATTTTACAAAATGAATCGCGAAAATTATACTCCTGGTCTGGACTCTAACCAGCGACTGTTCAGTTTCCAGAAGAAACGTTTTACCAACTGACCAGCACTAGACCTCTAATATTGCGATCACTTTGGTACTTAGTGCATCGGTCTACGACTCCGGAGTTTCGGGTTCGATTCCCAGATGGAATCAAATAGAATTTGTGTGATCCACAATGTGTTTCTGATTTTGATTTTTTAAAATACTTAAATACTTAAGTACGTTTATCAGTTGTCTAGATCCCATAGCACATGCTTATAGCTTAGTTTTGGTTAGATAACATTGTGTGAGCATGTCCGACAAAAAAAAAGAAATATCACGACTTACCGCGTCTCTCTTCAGTCTATACTCTTCAGTATATACACAGACATTTTTATCTTTACATACATATTTTAAAATACCATTACTAAGCAATTAGAGTTCAAAGTTCAGGCAAATCGAGTTTTGAAGAAAAAATTAATTTAAGATAAAATACGTTAGAATCGGGATTTGACAAGGACTTGTTTTATAAAATATGATATTATGTAAAACAACCAAATAATATCTCCCAGAGTATTTTATTATTCTTGGTATTGTTATATTGGTACAGTTACTGTGTTCTTGTAGGGACGTGAGTTTTGTTAAATTGCAAGTATTTTACAATAATAAATACCTACCTTATAACTCGTGCGACCTACATTCGAGATGTAAGCATTTATTTATTAAACTATTATATAACTAACAAATTCAGCATAATATACACTTTTACATACTATGTAATAATTTTAAATACTATGTATTTGTCAACTATAGCTCCTAAGAGAGTAAGGATTTAGATTTGAGTAATTTTCAATGACCGCGGGCTGTTTAGTCAGAGTAGTTATGGATTTAGCTACAGCGCCATTTTTTTTTGTTTTTTTTTAATTCCGCGTCCTCTATAGCGGTTGGATAAAATTCTTAAAATTGATGTATTGAGTGTAGTATTACTTTGAAAAACAAACAATCACAATCTTGAAATTGATGAGTACTCGCGATAGCTACCTAAAAAAATCTTCCTAGTGCTATTCAGAGGCGGTCGGCAATAGACGTAGGCTGCAGCAGAATCAGGCCACGGAATAAAAAAAAATTAGGTACATCAATTTTTAGGATTTTATAAAAAAAAATGTGTTTGTTTTTAAAAGGAATAGGCTTCCAGACGGTTCCATTATCGAAACTGAAGAAGTCCAATTTTTTTTTAAACGGTGGTACTATCACGTTTTATATTTCAATGCTGTTTTCGAACACTCTAGTATCTTTGCCAGAGCCTTCTTCGTCCGTCAGTAGGTACACCTCGTGCATATGTGGATGACTTGAACCCTGGAGTCCTGGAGATGTTGGTAGTATTTATTTTTACTGATTTGGTGGTATAGTCGTGAGCCCAACGGCTTTCGTCGACGGATCCAGTTGGATTCGTAAGTCGAATCAAACATTTGTGTTATTCACAATATTATTAGGCTCAACATTTTATTTACAATAAGTACATAATTATAATATATATTATAATATATCTAACAAATATTTACATTACAAAATATCGTTTAAAAAATCCTACGCGTCATTGCTGACCGGGAAGGTTCCCAGAATGCTGGCTGTGTTGCCACGTTGGATGGCGATACTTATTCTTTATATGATTAATAATAATAATATATATATATATATAATTCATAATATAATTTTGATATGCATTATTTGTACTAAGTATATGCGGTTTGAACCCACAGAAAACTTTGCAAGCCGCAAGGCGGGATGTACCTACCCATATTCGCTAATAAATATATAATTAAAGATTAAGTATAAATCTTTCCTGTATAATTTGACTGCTTCGATGGCGTGGTCGGTAGTGCATTTGCTTACGACACCGGAGTCTTGGGTTCGATTCCCGGTCGGGACAAACTTTGTGTGAATACAGATACGTTTGTACCGGAGGTTTTTTATGTATAACATGTAGTACCTATATACAAAACAAAATTGATAAGTATTTATATCAGTTTTATCTAGTACTCATATCACAAGCTCTGTTTAGTTTGAGACTAGATGGCGTTATGTGCATTGTCCTAACATTAAATAAATCATAAAGTATTAGGTATATGTATTTTATCGATATCTGTGAGTAGGTAGGTACCTACATATAGAATTAGCATAAGCATCGTATGTGCATTTGTCTTTATGACATCGATGAGCATACTTCGACACATACTAAACCAGTTTTGTAATAGGTATACACTGTGAAGTACCATCGTTTAAAAAATAAATATTTCGGAGTCAGTTTCAATAACAGGACCGACTGGAAGTATTACTTTGAAAAAATCGGTTGTCTGTAAAGTCGGTTTACTGACAATAGTTGAACATGACAACGTCATAACTGCCGAACGCAGAGGCCGATTGTGCCTCTTTGTCGCTCGTTCCGCGCTCTCGCTTGCACTTCAAGCCTTAAATGGAACGCCTCATGACGTCATCTTTTTTGTGCGTGCAACCGGCACGTCACATCAAAAGTAAACACATTTTTATTTATTTTTTAAATTATTAAAAACTTGTAGTTTCTTTTTTTTATAATTCCACGGCCCAACGCCACTGCAACCTACGTCTATATATTGCTGAGCGCCTCTGAATAGCACTTGGAAGATTTTTTAAGGCAGTGAGCCGCCACAAGTACTCATTAGATGTCTAGAGACTACATAAATTTTAAGATTTTTGTAAATAAAACGTGTTTTTTTTTTCAAAGTAATACTTCCAGTCGGTTCTGTTATCGAAACTGAGACCAATATATGTTTTTTGTAAACGGTGGTTCTTTCACGGTGTATAATAAAATTATTGTTTGTTTGTATTATATATTCTCCATAACTACCAATAATCTGTGGGAATTGGGAACAAAACAAAAAAACACGAAAAATTTACACAAAAACCGACTTCTAAAATAATTGTCCGCTGAAGCTCATCAAAATAGACGTCACCATCACATGAACGTTGAAGCTATACAGCTGCTAAAAGCTGGACAAAACCGTTCGAGTTAGTTTAGTGTAGTGATAAGTGCTGCGAAGAACACATGACAAGGCCCACTGGAAGAGATTTCTTAGAAATAAGTGGTGCCTTTGTACTAAAACTCTATCCTACTGTTCTTATCTCGCTCTTCCTTCTTGTGTGCACATAAATAAATAAATAAAATAAATAAATAAAAAAATGAACAAAGTGTCTTCGCCTTAACAGACCCAGTAAAGTGTTATTGGACACGTTCTTAGTTATTGTTTACATAGCATGTTAGGTCAAAATAAGTTACTCATTAGTCAATAGGCTAGATTGTTATATACTCGTAATTAAGGTATTGTTTTCATACTTACCTTAATATAAAAAAAAAATATTGTCGAAATGGGACCAAATTGAAATAGAACCATTTTGGGAGTAGATTTAAATAAAAAAATCGGTTCACTCAGTTCAAAGGTAACAAACATAAAAAAAAAAACATTCAGTCGAATTGAGAACGTCCCTCTTTTTTGAAAGTCGGTTAAAAATTAATCACGTCGTACCTGCGGTAATTAGTTAGTCTTATATAAATATAGCACATGCCTATATCCCCGAGGGTGTAGGCAGGAATGAATTACACAACACTCCCACGTTTTGTCATTACAATTCATATAACTCGATTACCCCGAGGCACGTACGACACGTCCGTCGTGGCATTTAATATAAAAGGTATTAAATTAAATTAAATAAGTACAAAAACGCGTACATATGCGCCAAAACGGCAAAAACATTATGTTTGTTGTATGGGAGCCCCTTAAATATTTATTGAGCGAAGTGAGCGAAGCTCAATCTTAGGCGACTTATGTATTTCGTTTTTCCGCATACTCCTCCTAAACGCCTGAACCGATCTCCTTCAAACTTACCACAGTGATAACGTGTGGCGTGAGGGTGGTTTAGAACAAAAAAGATTAAAAATCGGACATAAAAAATAAATCGTTGTCGTTCGAAAATTTAACACTTCGCTCAGTTTCTTGCAACAGCAGCATGCATTGCATACAGTTATATTCTGTTTTTTACTATTTGTGTGGTCATAGAGGCCCTAGAAATACATCATCTGTGAAAATTTTAACTGTCTCACTATCACGGTTCGTAAGATACACTGATATAAATATCTATACTCGTATACATTTTTTTTGTAAATAAACATATTATACATAGGAAACATCCAGACTTCGGTACAAACGTTCCGTCTTCACACAAAGTTTGTCCCGACCGGGAATCGAACCCGAGACTCCAGTGTCAAAAGCAGATGCACTGCCGACCACACCACCGAAGCAGTATATCAATGTGTGGGTGTGGGTGGCTTTAATCGTAAACGTATATTATACCCTACCCTCTCATATTTTGATAATTTAATAATTTAGGAAGCAATAAACGTTTGTTGGGTACCTAGTTTAATTAAAATTGTATTTATTTAGAAGACAGGTTGTAAAAGTAAATATTATGTATATTAAGTTTGAATTAAATATCAATGTACTTACATAAATGCATATTGAGCTCGGAATGCAGAGATTGTAGATAGGTATGTAATTACATGGATTATATATCTTACGAGAAACAGTGTGATATGAGAACGTTATGGTATGACAGAAGATGGGTTAGGGTGTCGCAAAGAGGGTCCCAGACATAGCCGAATTTCCGACTGATTTTTGTATAGGGCAGGGACTTGTAAAATTTTCACGATTTTTGTCGACCTATTGGGGGAGGTGCGGGGGTCGTTGAGGATGACCTTGGAAAATCATTATGGTTAACTCCCCGACTCCAGAGTACCCCGACTCGGATAGGTTAGGTTATTTTTTTTTTTTAAACCACCCAGAAATAGGAGCCCCGCGGAGCGGGGCTCCTTCGACCTATCTGTTAATCATTCATATTAGACCAAATAAGATTTCAATTTAAAAAATAAATAAAAAAAAAACCAAATATACACTTTTTAAGCAATCCCGGGACTTCCCTGGGACCCTCTTTGCGACACCCCGACCACCAAATCGCAGATGTCCTAAATAAAGGTCAGGTTAAAAGTAGGTACCAGTTAATCGCGAGTATGCATGAAGACATTAATGAAAGTTGCGGAAGCGAAAGAAGTATACCAGGATCGTAGCAAGTAGAAATCCGTGGTCTTTGCCTACCCCACTGGGAGAGAGGCGTGATATTATGTATGCATGTTTGTATGTTATAATCTTATTATTTCGCATTCCATCCAAAGGTTGCCTGGAATCGCTTCTTAGTGATAAGGCCACCCATTGTACATTAATTTAAGCATGTGTTTTTTTCTTCTTTACCTTGTAGTGTTTGTGTACAATGTACAATACAGAGTAGTTAACTTAACTTTTACTTAACTAAATTATGAAGCTGGCTGAAGACATAGGACCCTGATTACAGAATGTTTGATTTATTAAACGATATTTTGTACTGTAAATATTTTTAGTAAGTATATAATTATGTATATTGCAATTCTGATTGTAAATAGATAATTAGAAATTCCTGTTTGATTGTTATATTGTGGTAAGTACTTACTTTTTTTATTTATTCCGCGTGACCGCGGCCGCTCCCATGTACATTGCTGCAGGCGTCTCTGGTACACAGTAGCAGGTATTGCCAGTGGCGGACCTTGGCCTCCCGTGTGGCCTCTTCGGGGGTGTGGTACTTACTTGATATAGGCTCGCCCCCTATTACATTTAATAATGTTACTTTAAAACCTGCCGGCAGCAGTGCCGTCTTGAGGTGGTCGTAACCCAGCGGTTAGTAGGTACGTCATTGGTGGGTTTTTTATATAAACAATAGTGTCAATCACCGCTCCGTAGGAAACCGAGATAATTTTCTTACATGGACAACGTTTTAGGGACGTCAATTAGCCGCTGTGTTGCGTCCGCTTTCAGACGGCACCACTTACCAAGGAAACCGAAGCATTACCTCTGGGATTTATGCTACATGCATACTAAGTATTATTACCTGTTTGTTTAAACTATGTAAGTAAATATTCTATAAATATTAAAACTATTGTATCTGTGTTTCAGTACCGCTGTGTGTTCATTTGCAAGCTGATTAAATCTAAACTTTAAAATGGGGATCCTAATTCAAATTATAAGTACTGTATTATGTAAGTATGATTTAAAAAATTTATATGCACAGATTAGGGAATAATACTTAAATAGTAATGGGTGCTATTTTATTTAAGTTTCTTCAACTAGAGACACGTAATAATATTGTTGTGACCAGATGATGACGTTATACGATGTATTTTTTGACATTCTCACACGACGTCATCTAGCCCAAATTAAGCTAATATAAGCTTGTGCTATGGGATCTAGACGACTGATAAACATACTTATACATTTCTAAATACATACATATTATACATAGAAAATACCCAAACTCCGAAACAAACATTTGTGGATCACACAATAACAAATGACTGTCACCGAGGCAGTCATTTGTTCTATAGTTAATGTTCTAGAGTTGATTTTCACCAACTGACCAGTCTGTGTCCAGTCTCTCGTGTCCAGATAGTCAGTAACCCGGGAGATTGTGTCCTCTTATTACGAGTACCTAGGTATCCGGAAGACCTTGGCCCATTCCTGGGTCAGCTAATAGTTGTAATGTGTAAAACTGACAACTCCTAACAATAGGTAGGTAGGTATAGTTAATTTTAAATGTGCAATTCAGTAGTTCATCATCATCACAGCCCATTTGATGCCCACTGCAGGGCACAGGCCTCCCCCAAAGTGGGGTGAATTTAGCCCCCCTCCCAAAGAGGGGGAATTTAGCCACCCTCCCCCAAGGTGGGGGGAATTTAGCCAACCCTCTCCCAAAGTGGGGGGAATTTAGGCCCCCCCCAGTAGCCACCCTCCCCCAAAGGGGTGGGGAATTTAGCCTCACGATTCATTTAAAAAAATAAAGTATATGAAGTGTACATACTAGTACCTACTATTAATTCATAGTTGCGAGTTTGGGAAGTATGATTTTTTGAAAATGAGGCACCTATCCCACTGCGACATGTATCCGGGTTTTACCGTACTGTAAAATATGTGAAGTGAATTAATGTAAAGTAAAACACCTTTGAAGATGCCATAGAGCGAAACCGGTCAGGTCCTATTACCAATAAAAAATTGTGGAATATCTGTACAAGTTCCTTATTTTATTCTCGCCTTTTTAGACTCGTATTTTTTTAGGTAACATAAAATGCCTGCTTGTAATTCCAAATGAACAGCTTTTTTCCTCTTCAAACTCATATTATGCGGCGGCCTCGCATCAGGGGGGTTTGGGAGTCCTTCCGTCCGGCGGGTCGACTCCGACCTAGCCACACGGTTCTAGACGAAGCTAGCCTCTGCACTTTGTCACTTACTGCCTCACCAAATAGCGCCCTGTCTTCACGCTTCCCCATATCTCACCATGACAGTGCAAAAAAGTAATAAACGGTACACAGTGGCCTCTAGAAACCCCACAAAGTTTATTTCTTTTGAGGTGGAGTTCGCGAATATCCGCGGACTCCATGCGAACCTCGATACCGTCCACCATCACCTAGAGACGGCACGGCCTTCTGTGATGTTCCTAACGGAGACAGATACGCCGCCCTGACGACACGTCTTACCTCTGTTACCCGGGTTATGTCCTTGTAAACAATTCCGCGACAAAGCTGGAGTGTACGTGTTCGTTAGGGCGGATGTTTGCTGCCGCCGGTTGCGCTGTCTAGAGTGTCTAGTCCTCCTACTCCGTCCTTTCGCTGCACGTGAATCATGGCTCTATGAGCCAGATCTACGTGTGCATCGACCGCTCCCACACAGGGGACACTGGGACAACAAGGCTTTTCGAATACTTCAGCGAAATGGCTGACGATGCGCAGGTGCGGTTCCCGAACGCTGACCTTTTCCCGAATGTTTTCCTGGGGGACTTTAACGGTCATCACGTTGAGTGGCTGGGGTCCCTTAGGACCGATCATGCGGGACGAACCGCCCATGCATTCGCTCTCTCCCACGGGCTGACCCTGATGGTACAGGGGATCTTCCGGATACCTGATGTCGTGGCCACACTATGCCTGATATTGTTATCAGGCAATGTGATGTACGGGCAGTGCTGCGTCACTCAACACGCGGATAGCCAGTGTCTCAGACGACATGCTACGGTGGTGCTACGAAAATGTGCTGCTGAGTTGTCTCCAGTATTAACGCGTCTGTACCGCCTGTCATACTCTATAGGCCTAGTGCCGGAGGTCTGGAAAGAGGCGAACGTACAACCGATCCCCAAGAAAGGGGATCGATCCGATCCAGGCAACTATCGACCCATAGCTGTCACCTCAGTTATTTGCAAGGTGCTCGAGCTCCTTATCAATAAGCAGCTCATGCGATACCTGGAGGATCACTCGCTAATCAATGATCGGCAATATGGCTTCAGGCCAAAACGATCAACGGGTGACCTCCTGGCATTCGTCACGCATGTATGGGGTGAGGCTATGGAAAAGTTCGGCGAGTCTTTGACTATTAGCCTGGACATCGCCAAAGCTTTCGATAGGGTCTGGCATGCTTCGCTCCTTTCTAAGCTTCCGGCCATATGGTCTACCTCCTCAACTGTGCAGCTGGATTACCAGCTTTTTAAACACTTCTCGCTTCTTGCAAGTGAATGCCGGGGTACCGCAGGGGTCCGTACTGTCACCAACTCTCTTTCTTCTGCATATCAATGATATGTTTTCCCTCGGGAACATTCATTGCTATGCAGATGACAGCACATTGCACGGGAGTTACTCGGTTCGTCCGACGGCGGGGCGATCTGTGATAGAGGAGGAGAGACGACATCTCGTGGCTGATCTCGACCGAAACCTCGACAGTATCTCCTAATGGGGTGCCGAGAACTTGGTCGAGTTCAATGCCTACAAAACACAGTCGTGTGCATTTACAGCGAAAAAAATCCCCTTTCCTTCCCCTACCCACTCTTCAGAATGCAATATTACCAATGAAGGACAATCTAGACATCCTTGGCATAGACGTTCGTCGAGAGCTCAATAACACAAAATACATTGAAAGATGTATTGGGCTAGCTTCGCGGAAACTAGGAATACTGAACAAGGTAAAGCGATTCTTTACACCGCACTAGAGGTGTCTGCTGTACAAAACGCAGAGACCCTGCGTTGAATACTGCTCTCACCTCTGGGACGGCTCCGCGAAGTATTTGCTGGACGCACTCGACGTTATGCAGCGACGCGCTGTTGTGTTTATAGACTGTCCGGAGGTAACGGGAAGCCTTGAGCCGCTAGCCCAGCGCCAAACAATGGCTTCCTTGGCCACGTTCTACCGTATTTACCACGGTGAGTGTTCTGAAGAGCTCTTCAACCTGATCCCACCCTCTCCCTTCCGATCCCGAACAACGCGTCACTGATGCGACGGCAGAGATGTCACTCTCATACCGTGGAAACCGTCTTCGTGAGAACCAAGCGTTTTAAACGTTCGTTTCTCTGCTGAACAATGGTGGCTTGGAACGCCCTGCCTGCGCACGTGTTTCCTGCAACATATGTATAACCCTGGGTTCTTTAAGCGAAGCGTGAAGAGGCACATTACTGGGTCGTCAAGTTGAGGGCCACTCTCTATAGTATTTCTGTGTACTGTGAGAGTCGCCCTCAATTTCCAGACGTCGCCTCAGCTTACCATCAGGCGGGTGGCGTAAATTTGTCGACCTAAATATATAAAAAAAGTCGAATAAAAGGTATGTAGGTACATCGTAAAAATTATTTTATTTCCAACTGTTTGTTTGTTGACAAGCTCTGAATATGGCTGTATAAAAAGTAGCTTAGACTTCTATTAACCCCGGGAATGTGTTCATGTAGAACTATATTATTTTATATTATTTTTCAGTGAGTCTATCATGCATCAACATTGGCATCACATATAACTGGCCATCGTCAACGATACTTCTATTTAAATCAGAAAATACGACCTTAAATCGACCCATGACGAATATGGATGTCAATCTGTTCAGTAGTTTGCCTCTAGTCGGTTGTCTTATTGGTCAGCCAATGATTATTCTAGGAGTTCTGCCAAGGCTTGGACTAAAATTCACTACAGTGGTGACTTCATTACTTTTTGTGGTAAGTGGCGTCATCTCTAGCCCAAAGCACAGAGTATTGAATACATTTTCAAAGAATGCTAATATAAGCACAGAGGAGGAAGGAACAGAGACACAGCTCCCCAAAAACCTGCAACATTGATACCTATTCTCGTAGGGTTGTCACAAATTGGTCAATAACTTAATCATAATCAAACTTGTGTTATGGGATCTAGATAACTGAGTTTTGAATAAATACAATATCATAGATGAATTACACACTACAAACTAGTTTGAATCTAGGTCTATCTGAATTTCCTTATTACGAGGGCGCTACAATTGATACTCAACGTTTTTCTTCGTACGTCTTACGACATCTTTGTACGCCTTAGACTAGTGGAGTATTGGTCAGTTGACAGAACTTTCCTCCTGGAAGGTGAACAGTCGCTGGTTTTTAATCCAGCTCAAGACTGCGATTAATTATACTAAATATTATTCTAATACTTTCAGATATCCTGGAGTTTAATAGCTATATCTGACAAAGTGGAAACAGTACTTATAGCAGTGTTTTTATCAGGATGCGGGTACGGTATATATCTAGAAACTACAATGTATATCAGTGAAATAGCTCAGGATACCCTTAGAGGCACCTTGATTTCTGGTCCAAATATAGCTGTTGGTGTGGGACTAGTAATGTCTTATTTACTTGGAGGAGTTTTGGAATACAAAGTGATGGTGTACAGCTGTTTATCGTTGACCGTGATTGGTACACTAGCGATACTGTTCCTTAAAGACTCTCCTGTGAGCCTAATGGTGCGGGGGAGAGAGGAAGTAAGTGGAAAATTTAAGGCATTAGGAGATTAATGTTATGAAACAATTGAACACAACGCTTTCTTAAACAATTTTTTTGAGTTTTAAAACATTTATTCGTTTATTAATTCCCTATTCTAATTGCTGTTGTCTGTATTAGACATAGGTGATTCGTTGAAGAGTCTGAATCCGACGTATTTATGACAGAACTATCTATTCTTTTAATGTTGACAAATGGTTGACAACTACGGTACTAAATGTTTACCTGTACCATGAAACACGCAACGTCAGCAGCTCTTACGTCAGAACAACTTAAGTCAGTATTGTGTACGAGTGATAAGGACAGAGATAATAATCGCTCGCTATCGCATTGTAACTTGTAACAATGTAACTTTATAATCTCAAGTTATCTCAAGTTATCTCGTTTCTTTGACTTTACTTTAGTCTCAAACTGTTTTTTAGTGTGTACGGCCGTAGTATTAGTGGAATAGCGAATGATGACTTTGATAGCTTAAGACTAAGTAGCCCTGAGCTGTGGTTAATCTATCTGATAACCGCAAGAAAATTGGAAATTGGTGTGAACATTATAGACAGACAAAAATGGGAAAGTGAGCCTTTATTGTGCGAGCGTTTCCAGCGAGCAAAGCGTCTACATTCCGGAACTATGTTGAACAATTTTGCCTTTTGTATGTCTGTTTGTGTGTTCTAGGTTAGCACCCACGTTTTTTATCGAATCTACCTACGTGAAACATCAAATGCGGTTGAACTTCCCACAACCCATGGGCGATATCGAAGCTTTGTAGTTAGACCAGTCGGATTTTGTTTTAGGGCTCCAAATATCCGTAGCGACTGCCATAATGAGCACGAAATATTTTATTATATTAGGTTATTACATTATTATATTAGATTACACATTAGGGTTTTTTGGGAAAAGTAAACTTTATTCATTTGCAGACTGGATTTACCTAACATGCTGAGATTCTAAGGTAATCTTCTGTTTTTAGGATGCTGCAGAATCGTTGGCATATTATAGACAACTATCTGTAACATCCAAAGAAGTATATACAGAAATAAACAATATTCGTCTTTCTCTCAGCCCAAAGTCAGAAGGTAAGTCAATTTGTTTTTTTTAAAACATTCCTTTACTTTTAAAAAGAAACAGAACTGCATTCACAGATTTTCAAAATTCGATTGCCACACCCGGGAATCGAACCGAGTAAAATCCGAAAAATAACAGTTATAATAATAAGGATTTTCCTTTCATTTAATTTACCACGTTTGTTAGATAGATTTGATCCTTATTATTGACCCTGTCGATCGCAATCGAATTTGAAAATCTGTGAATGCAGTTCTGTTTCTTTTTAAAAATAAAGGAATATTTTCTTTGAGTAAAATGGTCTATATTCAGTATGCAGAGTACTTTCCCTCCAGGTGTCATTTAAAAATTCCACCCTGTATATAGTTATATTAGTCTGTACGCTTTCCTAAAATAAATAAATAAAATAAACTGTCCAATAACACTCCACTAGTACCAGAACTCGAAATTTGTGTTCATATATATTGTTACGAGCCGGGGTTCTACGGAATTAAAAATGCCGATCAAACTACCACAAAACACTTTATTTATTACACCACTAATTTACACTTCACTATAAGCTTCACTGCACACTTTTATTCGCACTTGAACTCGCAGGTTTAACTCGTATTATCGCTCTGGAAATACTGATGACTGATGATCTCCCGCTCAAGCGCTCGGCATATATAGGGCGTTCATTGTTCTAGAAGTTTCAGCCGAGAATCATCGCGAACACTCTGTCACTCTCTCGAACCTTCTAGATGTGTCGAGAAATGCGTTACGTAGAAGTTACCTTGAGAGAACATTCGAGAAATACGTTACGTAGTAGTACTGCGATTTGCTACTAGATGGCGCTGAATCTGGTAGTCTTATTACTCGCTACGAGATGGCGTTACACTGCCCCCTCCTAAGACATGCTCGTCCCGAGCATTGTCAGGCCCATAATATCGCGCCAATCGGTCCACATGAACTATCTTTGGCGCACTTCTTGGACTCCTCTGTATTCGGTAAGTGACATCGTTATGGTCTCTAAGACTCGGTATGGTCCATCCCATTTAGCTTGCAGTTTAGGAGACTTCCCTTTACTGCGAACTGGGTTATGTAACCACACTAACGAACCTTCATCGAAGCCCTTATTGTTTGTCTTTCGGTCGTAACGGGTCTTCATCTTTTCAGACATTTGTTGACCTGATTGTCTGACATGCTCATAAATGTCATTCATCCTGCTGCGCAAGTCATTCGCATAATCGGTGATATTGAGTGGAGCGTCAGGCGGTATACCGGTTATTAAGTCGGCAGGCAACCGTCATTCTCTTACAAAGCTACTACTAACATAAGCTGGTGTCACTGACGTGCTTTCGTGAACCGCACTTCGGTATGACAGAAGAAACGGTTGGATGTGCTTGTCTCAATCTTTTTGCCTGCTTTCCACAACTTTCGCCAGATATCTCTCCAATGTCTGATTAAATCGCTCCACCATTCCATCTGACTGCGGGTGGTAAGAGGTCGTTCTGGTTTTGTGAGTACCCATGACCCGACACATTTCCTGGAACACCTGAGATTCAAAATTTCTTCCTTGATCGCTATGGATTTCTAGAGGCACCCCGAAACGACAGAAGACTTCGTGAACTAATTTATCTGCGACCGTAGTAGCTTCTTGATTAGGTAAAGCGAAGACTTCTGGCCACTTCGTGAAATAATCCATCACAACCATGAAGTACTTGTTTCCGCTTTCACTTTCAGGAAACGGTCCCGCAACATCTAGGGCTATCCTTTCCCATGGTGCCCCAACGTTATACAGTTTCAGTGCACCTCTGCTCCGTGTATGAGGTCCTTTCACAGCAGCACAACTCGTACATTTGCGACACCAGTCCTCAACGTCGTCGCGACAGTGGATCCAGTAAAACCGCACACGTATCTTCAACAGAGTCCTTTTTACTCCCATATGGCCCCCTGAATATCCATTATGGTAGAGCTGTAGCACATCTGGGACCTTAACTTTAGGGACGACCATTTGCAAATGACAGCTGTCTCCTCGAGTATTTTTCCAATTGCGGCACAAGACTCCATCCTGAATAACTAAACTGTCCCATTGCGCCCAATAATTTTTTGTGATTGTACTCATTGAAGCGACGTCACTCCACATGGGTTTAGGAGCACATGCTTTAATCCACTCAAATATTAGCTTGATGTCTGCGTCGTCCTGTTGAGCATGTTGTAGGTTTTCTTTCCATTCGTCGCTCAGATCTGTTTTAAGCATCTTCACAGGTATGGCTTCCTTGATCTCCTGTTTGACACAGTGCTTACAGTCTTCAGGGCAAGGTCTTCTTGACAATGCGTCTGCGATGCCATGGGATCTCCCACTGCGATGTTCGATTACAAAGTCATATTCCTGTAGTAGCTCAATCCATCTGGCGACTTGTCCTTCTGGATTCTTGAATTGTAATAGCCACTTCAATGCAGCATGGTCGGTACGTATAAGGAATTTTCGCCCTAGTAAATATTTGCTGAAATGCTGCAATGTCTTCACCACGGCGAGTAATTCTCTCCTCGTGACGCAATAATTCCTTTCAGGTTTCGATAAGGATTTGCTGAAGTAGGCTATAACGACCTCTCGATCTCCTTTCCGTTGAGATAACACACCTCCGAGTCCGACATCACTTGCGTCTGTGTCAACTATAAATTCATTTTCCGCATCAGGATAACCCAAAATAGGTGTATTGCACAGACGATTCTTTAGCTCCTGGAATGCGATGTCGCAGCTTCCGTCCCCGCAGAATTGTCGCTTTTCCTCCGTGAGCTTGTTTAAGGGCTTGGCAATATCCCCAAAGTTCTGGACGAATCGCCGGTAGTATGAGCACAAACCCAAAAATGCTCTGACCTGCGTCTTATCCTTTGGAACCGGCCAATCCTTGACGGCGATGATTTTCTCTGGATCCGTGCGGATACCATCTTCCGACACTACGTAGCCTAGGAAGCTTACTTGCCGTTTGAGGAATGAGCACTTCTTTGAGCTGAGCTTTAGGTTCGCGCTTCGGATCTTTACAAGCACGCGTTCCAGGTTTTGAAGATGCTCTTCTAACGTACGGCCCACGATGATAATGTCATCTAAATAGACAAGACAGGCGTCCCCAGTCAATCCGGCGAGTACAATTTCCATTAATCTTTCAAAAGTAGCCGGGGCGTTGCACATAACTTTAAACTGCCACATACCCTTTCCTGTGGAAAATGCAGTCTTCTCTTTATCCTTCGGATTAATTTCAACTTGCCAGTAGCCACTTTTCAGGTCTAGCGTGCTAAACCACTTCACCCCTGTCAGCATGTCTAACGTGTCATCGATCCTTGGTAAAGGGTAGCTGTCCTTTTTCGTAACGTCGTTCAGACGACGATAGTCGACACAAAACCGCATACTGCCATCTTTCTTCCTTACCAGCACTACAGGTGAGCACCATGGACTTGACGATGGTTCTATCACAACATCTTTTACCATTCCTTCAATCATGGTCTCAAGTTCCTTTTCTCGTGCTACTGGCAGTCTCCTTGGTCGCTGACGGATGGGTGCCTCATTTTCTGTATTGATTTTATGCTGAACCAATCCAGTCTTCCCAATGTCAGCATCACTCGAAGAGAAAATATCGGCGTACTTGAGTAACATCTTCTTAGCCTTGCCCATTTCATTCTTCGTTAAGATGTTACGACAGTCTTCTAAAAGTGTCAACACGTTGTTTCTAGCGTCCTTGTTGACGATGTTCCCAGTACTCAACTCTTGGCATCGGCGCATCCAATCTACTTCTTCGCAAGTGCCAATGAATGTGCTCTTTTCTATCACGTGTTCCTTATCACTAAGGTTCAGCACACGTACCACTGAGGCTTCATTGGCTCTTACCAGAGTTCGGGCCATTTTCCATGGAAGTTCATTGTATATCCCTTCTATGAGTATACATCGATGTGTTCGCCCAGAATTCTGAGGGAGACTAACTGGTACAGTCGTTTCTGATCTGGCACGAAGCACGACCTTCTTCAAGCTGTACACTTTTCCTGATAACGCTCCTTCCATGAAAAGTTCCTCTTGACCACATTTCATCGCTCCTTGCTTGACGTCGATCTCACAAGAGTTCTTCCTCATAAAGTCTAAGCCCAATATGCAGTCGTCCATTATGTCGGCTACGATGACATTATGCAGGTAAATTCCTCCTCCTCGGACGGGTATGCGCTAACCAGTGGCTGTTACCAAGTTGATGCGGTCACGGTTCGCAGAGTCCCCAAGGAACCGATTGGCAAGTCGGGAACTGACAACCGTGCGAGATGCTCCAGTATCTATTGTCAGCTTGCATGGTGTTCCATTTACCTCGCCCTTAATGATCAAGCTGTTCCCATCCTGGGTTTGTGAGATCGAAACCCTTGGGGTCTTCTAACATCAGCCAGTACCCACCCCGCAGTCCTGGCATTTATTCGTTTCCCTGCTGTTGATGGGCGGTGACGTTAGCCGCCCTATCCTCTTGGGAACGACTTTCTTCTCTTTCAGCAGTCCGCTTTGGGCAACTGGATCGAAGGTGGCCCCTCTCACCACATGTGTAGCACCTAGGGCTATACCTTGTGAAACGGTCGCGAGCCGGTGATGCTACAACTTCCCTGACGCGGTGAGATCGATGATCCTTCCGTACGGCTTCGACCTCCAAAGCATGAGCCAAGGCGTCTTTGAGGGTCTCATGGTGCCCGAGTCTCACTGCAGCCCTGACTTCCAGGTCGTGGATGCCGTCGATGAATACTTGCACCAGATTCCCATCGATTAGCGCAGGTACCGACTGGTATGCCTTCCGTACCAGCTTCTCAACTTCCAGGGTTGCAAGTTTTCACCAGTGCGCTGGACACGATCCTTCAGCTGCGCACGATACACGTGTTCCAGGTGAGCGTCACCGTATCTGGTTTCCAAGGCTTCTAGTAGCTGCTCGTAGGATACATCGTCTCCGAGAGCTTCTAGGATGGTTAACGCCTTGTCTCGCAGACCCAATGTAAGTGCAGTCATGGCCTGGGCTTTGCTCCACCCGTTTGCCTTCTTAACGGCCTCAAACTGCTTTTTATACGCCGACCATGAAGATGTCCCATCGAATGGCGGTACTTTAAATCCACGCGCTGAAGGTACGGCAGGTAAGGAAGTCGCAATCTCATCTCCAGCTTTCAGATTTCCCAGCTCTTTCCTGACATCTGTAATCTGGTTTTTTACATCTTCAATCCGAGTTTCGGCTTCCGTGATGCGGTTCTCAACATGATGAACTTGATCCTTCATCACATTCATCTCCTTGCCAAAAGTCGCTCGAAGATCTTTCATGAGGAGTGTCTGTTCCTCCTGGCGGCGTGCCTGCTCCTCCTTGTCGCGCAGCAGCTGTTCTTCCAACCGGTGGGCCTGCTCCTCCTGGTGGCGTGCCTGCTCCTCCTTGTCGCGCAGCAGCTGTTCTTCCAACCGGCGGGTCTGCTCCTCCTGGGGGCGTGCCTGCTCCTCCTTGTCACACAGCAGCTGTTCTTCCAACCGGCGGGCCTGCTCCTCCTGGCGGCGTGCCTGCTCCTCCTGGTGGCGTGCCTGCTCCTCCTGGTGGCGGGCCTGCTCCTCCTGGTGGCGGGCCTGCACTTGTAGCATCGCCATCAGCGCAGCAAAGTCTGGAGGTGCTGGCGCTGGAGATACCGTGGGCGGGCCAGCTTCCACCGTTGGCTGCTGCTGACCACCCAACCTCTCCGGCGTATTACCTCCGAAGCGCCTGCTGTCCAACTCCTGCTGGCGCTGACCCCTGGTACGGACGCCCTCTGTGTCTTCTTTCGGTAACACCGGCATTGTCCAAATCCCCAATTCTGACACCAATTGTTACGAGCCGGGGTTCTACGGAATTAAAAATGCCGATCAAACTACCACAAAACACTTTATTTATTACACCACTAATTTACACTTCACTATAAGCTTCACTGCACACTTTTATTCGCACTTGAACTCGCAGGTATAACTAGTATTATTGCTCTGGAAATACTGATGATCTCCCGCTCAAGCGCTCGGCATATATAGGTCGTTCATTGTTCTAGAAGTTTCAGCCGAGAATCATCGCGAACACTCTGTCACTCTCCCGAACCTTCTAGATGTGTCGAGAAATGCGTTACGTAGAAGTTACCTTGAGAGAACATTCGAGAACTACGTTACGTAGTAGTACTGCGATTTGCTACTAGATGGCGCTGAATTTGGTAGTCTTATTACTAGCTACGAGATGGCGTTACAATATTATCATTGTGCGACTTGAGCCTCGGAGAGCACGTTAAGCCGTCGGTCCCGGTTGTCATACGAACATCTATGGCAGTCGTTCGGGGTAGTTGGAGCCCAAAATCTAAAATCCGATCGGTCTAACTACAGAAGTTCGATATCAGTTGGAGGTCAGATGGCAGTCGCTTCACGGAAAATATCGAAGTTCAGCCACATCGCAGTTAGACTGGAAAGCCGACCCCAACTGAGTTGGGAAAAGGCTCGGTGAATGATAATGTGCGACTTGAGCGTCTGTGCAGAGCGCCATCTACCACGCGGTGAAGGAACTACTAGCCACGGACTGTAGTTGGGTCAATATTACCGCCGGGCGCCACTGGAAATTATCTGTGTGCTCACCAGAGGCGCTCGCCTATGGACGTAGGAGAGGCCGTGGTATTTAAACCTATAAAATCAATTAATATAAAATATCAGAATTAATTAGATTTTTTTTAATTTACAGAAGTTCAATCATTAACTCAAGTGCCAAATGAAGAACAACAGACTATGGACTCTAAAAAAACTTGTTGGGAACTCTTTAGTAAGTATTTAAAATTTACTATTTATACTGTCGATTGACGGCACTTGGTGGAATCTGAAACGCATATTGCACAAAAACATATATACTTTTCCACTGTTATAATTTTATTTTTACGGACCGGTTTCACCTCACGGCATCATCAGAAATTTCAATATAGCTTCAATAAATCACAGAATAATATCAATAAATAGTAGATTGTTAACCAAGGGAAGAAAGCATCCCATTTCTGACGAGATATTTTAATTTTTATTTTAATTTTATTTATTTTTATTTTTATTTTTTCAATAGTTCGAGGCAGAAATGGGTGTTTTCACCCGAGTTAAACACCACTTTTCATTTCGAATACGAGGAAAGCAAATAAAAGTCAAATAAAACAAATATAACAAAAGATTTTAATCACGTATCAAGTATTGTACATTCCGCCTTTTTTTGATTTTTGTTTTACATTCGCTCTTTTTTCAGGGCAGGCAAGTCTTTTGGTCATACCACCTTGTTATTAGTTATATTTTTCCATACAAAATGGTCTTCAGTTTTTTTAATTACCTCAGTTGTTTTCTTACTTTGAATGAATGAATGAAAAATGAATTTTAGTATGCGCTATAGAGTATTTTTTTTAAGATTTGATGCGTTTCCTCGGTCGATTTAGTCAGGTTTGGTCGGAGTCTCAATTTAAAAATTCTGAGTAAAATACTCAGTATTTTAAGGTTTAACTGTCCGAATAATTATTGTTTGTGCTATTTACATTTTATTTTATTGTAACTCAACTCTCTTTTTGTTTATGATCATTCAAAAAACAGAATGTTATATTGACTATCGAACTTTGGCTGTATACGTTTTATGTCATCGCCTCAAGATATGCTGATGTTTTTTTTTTTACTTTCCCGCCCTAGGGCCGAAATGTATCACTTTCAACCCGCATATTAGGTAAGCAATGACCCACTTTCAGAGCATGAGAGATGAATAGTAGATTGTTAACCAAGGGAAGAAAGCATCCCATTTCTGACGAGATATTTTGGCGCTCGAACGTAGTGAGAGCGCCAATAGTTCGAGGCAGAAATGGGTGTTTTCACCCGAGTTAAACACTCTACTTTTCATTTCAAATACGAGGAAAGCAAATAAAAGTAAAATAAAACAAATATAACAATAGATATTGATCACGTGTCAAGTACTGTGTACTTTCCGCCTTTTTTATTTTTGTTTTTCATTCGCACTTTTTTCAGGACAGGCAAGTCTTTTGGTCATACCGCCTTGTCATTAGTTATATTTCTCCATACAAAATGGTCTTCAGTTTTTTTAATTACTTCAGTTATTTTCTTACGCACATATTTTAGGATGCGCTATAGAGTATTTTTTATGATTTGACGCGTTACGGCGGTCGATTTAGTCAGGTTTGGTCGGGGTCTCTACTAAAAGTCAATATTAAAATACTCAGTATTTTAAGGTATAATTGTCCAAATAATTATTGTATGTGCTATTTACGTTTTATATTATTGTAACCCAACTCTTTTTTTGTTTATGATCATTCAAAAACCAGAATGTTGTATTGACTATCGAACTTTGGCTGTATACGTTTTATGCCATCGCCTCAAGATATGCTGATGATTTTTATTTTACTTTTCCGCCCTAGGGCTGAAATGTATAACTTTCAACCCGCATATTAGGTAAGTAATGACCCACTTTCAGAGCATGAGAGATGAAAAATCATTTGTTGATATTATTATGTGAATAAAAATCATATCAATAAAAATCATTTACTACACATTCCTGTCAGACATCATTTCCTCAGTCACTTCTTTCCTTTTCATTATCCTCTTCACGCATTCCTTTTATCTTTTCTCCGGCATTTGCTTAAGTATATCTGCTACGTTCTATGTTCATACGCTGTCTTTTACGTTCATACGCTGTCTTCTACGCTCATACGCTGTCTTCTACGTTCATACGTTGTCTTCTACGTTCATACTTTAAACAGGTAAAAACATCATCGTCCACTGAACCTTTTCCGAACGCAGTTAGGGTCGGCTTCCAGTCTAAATGAGATGAGGCTGAACTTCGATATTTTCCTTAAAGCGACTGCCGATATCGAAGTTTTGTAGTGAGATCAGTCGGATTTTTTAGGGCTCCAACAACCCGAAACGACTGAAATAGATGTTCGTACCGGCAGCCGGGACCGACGGCTAATTTGCTCTCCAAGGCACGGTGGGATCTTAGTTACCTGGCCAGTGTTTGTTCAACCTTTGCAATGTGCTAACCTAATCGGTCACCACATTAGCCACGAAAAATATAATAGGCTTGTGTCCCAAATTTCAAAAATTTATTATATCTGTAGTTTTTAATCTATATAGTCACAAAAATGTATTATTTTGATTTAAAACAATCATTTACATAGTTTATTTTGCGATCTAAAAAATGTATTTAAATTGGTAACGAAAACGCTCCAATCTCTCATGGCGCCTTGGGTGATGTCACACGTTGTGAAACAAATCAAAATGTGTTTGACGAAGCTATCCTGAACAAAAAACGAACGAAGTTCGCTGCAGCGATTAAGCTATAAATTAGTCGTCTAATCGTAATATAAATATTCAAGCGCAAGATCGCTTATTAGTTATAGTTTTTTCACGACCAAAAGGTCAAAAGCGCCGTGAATATCATGGCGCTTACGCGTTTCCTTCAACGTATTCCAAGAACATGTCACTTGTAAGGATTAATCACTATAGACTGGACACGCATAGCTTTTTACCTACGACGGAACGGAGATGGTATATTGGTTTGGGGTGAGAGGATGTTTGTGCAAATACATGTTGCCATTTTTCTCCAAAACTACTGGTCGGATTTTGATGCAGTTTTTAGTTATGGGTTCAGGTTTGATTGGTGCATGTTCTTAGATAAATGTTACTATGACAACTCACCAGGGGGCGCTGCAGCGAATATTATTTGTGAAAAGCAATGTTGCCAATTTTCTCAAAAACTAGTAGTCCGATTTTGATGCAGTTTTCAGTTATGGGTTTGAGTTAGATTGGTACAGGTTTCTAGATAGATGTTACGGTGACAACTCATCAGGGGGCGCTACAGCTAACATTATTTGTGATGAAAATCAATTATGATGCGGCTTTTTTTAGGAATGGATTTGTAGTTGATTAGTGAGGGTTCTTAAATAGGTGTAACGACAGCAACTTACTAGAAGGCGCTACTATCTATGCTCTTTAAGAAGTTTAATATAAAAATCAAAATTAAAAATTTTGAAAAAACCCACGACGATTAAAAAGCAATTGAAAAAAGGATAAAATAATTTAAACCTCCAAAAAGTTAAAATAAATTGTGTTGGTTAGCCCTTAAACGTTGATATAGGTGCCTAGCATGCCTAGGTGCTAGCATTGTCTCGAAATGCACATCGAAATAATGCGCCAAAACTGCGTTTTGTTCAATCTACTTTTGTTAGATTTATAATAATTTAACTTTAAAATTTAAAAAAAATCGTGAATTAAAAAAAACGTACGAACAATTAAATTACACAAAATCACAGATACAACTTGAACAAGAAGTCGGCTCTTCATACATACTTACTCTATGGTGTGAGAGCGCAACCTGTGACGTCATATTTTCTGATTGGTGTTTGATGTCACGTGACTGAATGCCTAATTTTTCCAAACTTATTTTCTAAAAATAATAGTAATCTTTATTCTGTCTACTAATTTATATTACTTTTTGTTGTCTATTCATTGGAAATAGTCATAAGAAACATATACCAAAATCCGATTTATTCTTAGTGGACACAAGACTATTATACATTACGTAATCTTCCAGAAAGTACTCCATCAATTCGTCGCCAACTGTACTTAGCGCTGGTACTACAAACAGCCTATGTCTTCACCGGTCTACCAAGTGTCCAAGTCTACGCAGAACCAATATTTACCACAGTCATGGGTGAATCTATGTCTCCAGATCTATTTACAGTTACACTAGGCATTGTAATACTTGTATCGGGACTTGTTACGGCCTATTTGGTGGATACTATCGGCAGAAGAGTAAGTATACATATTTTGGGCTGTTTTGATGTAATTTTGCAGTCGTCATTGCAGTTCATATTTTCATAAGAGCCATCCGGTAACGCAGTTCCCTTCACTCTTTCCTAATGCGCCTCACAGTTTGCTTAATGTCGACGCCGAGTTGACTCAATAAATTAATATTTATTACATAATATACTATATTAGTGTGATTATGAGTAATTATCTGTCCGTAGTACTTTTTCTCAGTCCGCGTGAAATAGTTTTATCATTCTCAATTCCAATGAGAGCGTACCAGGATAAAAAGTAGCATATATCTTTTCTCAGGGTCTAGACTATCTCTGTGCCAATTTTCATTCAAATCAGTCTAGTAGCTTAAGCATGAAAGTGTAACAGAAAGACAAATAGTTACGTACTTTCGCATTTATAATATTACTAGCGAACGCCCACGAGGACTTTATTTTATAATACGAGTATGTAGTGATGTAAGGATTATATTGTCCTCAGCCACTTCAAATATACGCATCTGTAGTCTGCGGAGTTACATGCGCGTGTCTCGGTGCTCAGATGATTACGGAATGGTTACCCAACTGGACGGTACTAGCATTTATATACATATTGGGTATTGCTCACACTATGGGGTCAGGAACGATACCGTTTATCGTCGTAGCTGAGATATTTGTACCTGAGGTGAGATACATTCACGTATGTGTGATTAACTTTCTTGTATGTAAATATTTACTTATGTATCTACAAGAAAGTTAATTTGATAGAACATTACACAATTGAAATTTTTACTTTCCATTTCGATTTGGTCCCATTCTGACAATTATTTGGTCCCATTTCGAAAATTAGAGGGTGGTTTTTTGGTTAAATTTTAAACGTGTTTTTTATCATTTCAGGTGAAAAGCAAGCTCTGCCTCATAACCACTGAATGGTCGTACCTATGGTGTTTCACTTGTATGTTTGTGTTCAGTGCTATTGTACAAACCTTTGGCTACGCACCGATGTTCATAATGTTTTCCATCTCCTGTTTTGCTGCATCAGTATATTTCTTTTATTATCTGCCAGAAACTATGGGATTACCAGTTTATGAGATACAAGAGTTATTTGTGAGAAGAGTTAGGAATTGATGATGTTAGAATAAAGTTACTGTATAATATTTATTGTATTTATTTACGGTAGTAGTAACAGCAGGGATAGAACAGTGCCGGGCGCCCCGGCCCCGGAAAGGTACTAGTTCCCAAGTGTGCCCATTTCAATTTGGTCCCATTTCGGTAATTTGAAGTCGGTTGTTGTGTAAATTTTCATATACAAGAGTTATTTGTGAGAAGAGTTAGGAATTGATGATGTTAGAATAAAGTTACTGTATAATATTTATTGTATTTATTTACGGTAGTAGTAACAGCAGGGATAGAACAGTGCCGGGCGCCCCGGCCCCGGAAAGGTACTAGTTCCCAAGTGTGCCCATTTCAATTTGGTCCCATTTCGGTAATTTGAAGTCGGTTGTTGTGTAAATTTTTGTCGTGTATTTATATTATCACGCGAGTGGGCTTTTACGACGTGAATAATTTATATAATGCACGTTTTTTTTACTCACGAATATGAAACTATTAAGTTTTAAATTATGCTTTACGATGGTAAACGCAAATCCGTGATCAGTGACACCTAAAAAACCTAATACATAATACCATAAAAACGTGCCCGTTTGTGTTTCGAATGAAGTCCCATTATTTCGAGCAGTGTAAGTACCTTACTGTATTTTTTTAAAATACCTACTCATGATATACTCGTAACAAGTTATAATTCGATTCACTTAAAAAGAACGCTTGGCTAGAGTATCCATCCAATATTTAAGCTATAATATACAACACTTAAACTCCGATACAAACATTTGTCGTACACACAAATTTTTGATTTGACCCGGGTATCGAACCCGAGTCTCCGGGGTCGAAAGCCGATGAACTACCGACCAGGCCACCGAAGCAATTAATATACGAGTAGATCGATAAATCGCCTGCTACGCAGTTTGAAGGACAGTGTTTTTCTTATAAGAATCGGAGTATACTTGCACATCACAGATGAGAAAAGATTCCGTCTCCATGTGCTCGCAGTCCATTATTGTAGTGTTTATTTTCATTAGGTACCTATTTCAAATAGATCAATATTGAAATGGTTAGGTATACCTATGTTTCTTAATGTTAAATTGCATGAGAATGGTCAGGTACCTTATATCGCTACCTTACCTTACCTTATAGCTATCAGCGGATTATTTTGTTCCGAATTTCCCAACTGCTTCTGTTTTCCAGGAAATTTTACCTATTCACCTGTTTAACCTTAAACATTTTAAACCCAGTGTAATGATAGTCGGAGCACCCTGATTAGTTATCAATGTACTTATTACAATAATTATCTTGCCCGTTTTTTTACTTGAAAATATTACTTATTCAAGTTCGTATAAGTAAGTAGGTGCCTACCCCGATGGCCGATAGGGCCAAAAAGTCTTCGAGTGGCGACTGTGTACTAGGTGAATCAGCGAGGGTAGCCCTGCCACAAGGAGGACTGACGACATCGTAAAGGTCTAGGGAAGCCACTGGATGTGGAAAGCGCAAGACCGAATGGTGTGGCGTTCGTTGGGGTAGGCAGGGCATAGCCCAGCAGTAGGTGTCAATCGGGTGAAATGGCGATTACCTACCTCTCATATCCAACTCGAAAGGTTTACACAATGATGGCAGCATTGCCGCGGTATTGCAAACCAACTTTTAATTCTCCGGGTTAGGAATTATTTAACCTTTCCTTTTGTAGGTACATAATTTTGTAATTTAATTATACACTTAATTATAGAGTCTATGTTCACGCTACCGCTACTCAATGAACTACGAGTACCGCCTGAGAGACATGTTTGATAAGTCACAAGCAATACCTACCTATAGTAATGGATAGTAATGGATGGATAGGTACTAATTATTTAGCATTTTAGTACCCAATTAGCGATTGTCCGCTGTCATTTGTATTCATCATTCATTATTCACCCACTAACGATTGAGATATATCTGATAAATGCAAGGTCTTAAAAAGAAACTCATTATTAAACCTTGTCTCTTATTTGGAAGATTATAATAAACAATACCGTGTGCAACTTCTCTCTGTTTAGTAGTTATTTTGTATCACAAAATCAATTGATAGTAGGTAAGTTTGTACAATAATCACATCAGGTGTTAGCTAGTACCTTTGTTGGTTTCATTATAGGTGGCAAACCTATTGCCGCTAGCCAGTCAATTTTATGATTGCTTGAGCCACGTCGTTAGATCGGCAGATGCATTATTTTGCAGGTGACTCAAAAACGAATTTACCGATAACAAAAATTTTCGAGAAACCTATTCGATATGATCTATTTATTTCGCAGATATTTTTCTTCCTAATTACCTAATTGTCTCCATTTTCCAGGGTAAAACGAGGGAATTTTAACCGCTAATATTTTACCTTATACCCTGTGTAATAGGTAATTAAAAATGGGAATCGCAATGCAACTGATAAGTACTATTTTACGTGAGTATTTTTAGTTTCACTTAACTAATAGTTGTTTACTGGTTTTAATTAAGTAAAACTAGCAGCAACCCGCGAAAGTTATGTTAGCTATCTCGATAAATTGACTAGAAACCGCAAAATTGTTTCAATTTGAACCAGTAGTTCTCATAATTAGCGAGTTGAACCTAAGGAACTCCTCTGGTTTAGGATATTAGTTATATTATGTATAATACGGCGTCTAAAGGTTACTCCCCAAGTTCAGGTATGGCTTTGAACTGACGCCGTAAGTTTCACGTTGATAATAGCCACAAAAAAAACTCAACCAAGCATTTTCTTCCCCTAGCTCACTTGGAAGAAATTTATTTTCACTTAATTGGTGTCTTTCTATTTTACTCGATCCTGACTTATTCTTCTCTCTGTTTTACCTTCTTGTGTGAGCCTACATAATAAAACAATTTTAGAAAAGTTCACAAACTATATGAACTGATAATGAATATTATCAGTATCGCGACTCAGAGTGTCGCGTTTTACAGAGGCGCCATCTATCACAGTTTATATTTACTATTGATTGGTTGAGCGCTCCCCCTGGAAGGGAACTGCCGGTGGTTCAAACCCGCCCCAAGGACTATCGTTCTTGCAATTCATATTTTAGTATTATTTATAAAGTAATCAAGCTTCCGTTTGCTTAAAAATACGCAATCATATATACCTTTATTTTTCAGTGAGCATTTCAAGTCTAAACTTAGGCATATTTATGGCATGGCCATCATCCACAATACTCTTGTTCAAATCAGAAAACACAACCCTACATCGAGCTATGACGGATTTTGAGATATCACTGTTTAGCTGTCTACCAAGTATGGCATCATTTATAGCGCAGTCTGTTATGGTTTTGGGAATATTGGACAAGTTAGGACTAAAACATTCAACTATAGTAGCATCTTTATTCTTTGTGGTAAGATAAACATACATAAATAGAATCTACTTTACGATAGTAACTTTCTTGGTACTCGCCTCGAGATTCTAGCCAAGTGGTCGTCGTCTTACTTTCAGCTTACTTGAACCTGTGTCAAGTCGCAAGAGGAAAAGGCCGTTTCGCATACAACCACCACTGTGACTGCACTGAGGACACAGCGTAGCATACGCTTATAGTCTTCTCAGCTTAGGACACACAGCGTCGTCACCTTGTCGTAGTCATCGTATCGGATATCTCACTGGCAGTTATCATCCGTTCTGTGGTGACTAGTGAGAGAAATATTACCGCAATTGGGTCCTTCTGCGTGAAGATAATCTCGCAAAAGGAGAGCATGCAGCAGATGCCCTGAGAGAGTCGCGTTCTGCTCTCCACCTGCCTCTTCTCTCTTCCGGTCTTCCGGATTTTGCGAATCGGTAAAGTGTAATATCTATAATAATATCAACATTTAACACTGGAAGTGTAGTATCTTATTTCCTCGGTGGAATTTTAGAATACCACATCATGGCCTACACTTGTCTCTCATTGGCTGTTCTCGGAGTTGTTTCAATAACACTTTTAGAAGAGTCACCCGTAACTCTAATGTCAAAAGGTAAAGTTGAGGTTAGTTATAATATTTTCGATACTTTATTTTATTTGATATTGAATTAATTATACTTATTTTGAATGATTAAAGATAAGAATTCCTACGCACTAACATACTGAACAATTATTAAATTCTTTTAGGAAGCCAAGAAATCTATAGCCTTTTTTAGACAAGCAAATAGAAACTCTGAAGAGGTGTTAACTGAAATTAATAATATTCGACGTTCTTTAAAGAAACAAGAGGGTAAGTTTTAACTTCAGCAGATGTGTTAGGAGATGCGTCAGCAGATGGCATATGGGAATTCGCGTCTGCCAACGTGTAGAGAGGGGTATTTGCTCGTCTGTGGTAGGTATTGTACCCCTGTGCCCCCTGCTACACGTTGACAGACGCATCCGCAGATGACGCTGATGCATATGCAGACGTGTGGAGCTAGCTTT